>APFE030794407.1:13621-92632 GCA_000404065.3 Pinus taeda | reverse complement strand
TGAATGAGTTATCTGATATACAGATAGAAGGTTGCAGGATAAGGTTGGAACACATAATACATCATTAAATTGACCATTGTGTATATGAACAGTTCCAGTACCTACAACACTAAGAGATCTATCATCACCAGCATATATATTTTTGGTGTTACAATCATTTAAAGAAGAAAACATGGCTTTATTTTTGGCCATGTGATAAGAAGCTCCAGAATCAATGAGCCACTCATGAGAATGAGAGGAAGAAGATACATTTAGTGCATAGCCAGAACGAGATGCTTGATAACCACATGCAGAAAGTGCCATTCCTGAAGATGAATTTGAAGAGTGCTCCAAATGGATGTTATGCTTCTTCATTGCTATTTCCAAGGCTTCCATCTTCTTAAAGCATTTAGATTCTAAGTGGCCATCTCGATTACAAAATTTACAATGTCTATCAGTCTTCTTCCCTTTGTTTTTATTTGCCTTATCATTTTGGTGAAATGATTTTTCATTTTGAGGCTGAAATTGCTTAGGACCCTTGTTTGGTTTAGGACCATTCCTTTTAGGATACAACTTCTTATGATTCTTTGAATTTGGTTGCTGCTGGGCGGCTAACGCTTTCTTAGAAGAGTTTCCAAGATTAAGAAGACCAAGGTGTAAGAGTTTTTCTTGTTCTCTTATTAAAGAATCAAAGGAAGGGGACTTGTAGTCTTGTCCTTGAGAAATGAAGGCTTCTCTTGTAGAATGGAAGGTGGAAACAAACACAGAGTAGGCTGGTCCCAACTTAGTAAGAATGAAATAGATAAGGTTACTATCTTCTTTCTTAACCTTAACACCTTCCAAGAGAAGTCTAACGGTCTTGAACTTGGAGAAAAAATCTTCAATGCAAGAAAAATTATTGGGGTCCAATGTAAGCAACTCATTTTCAAGTTGATGGGATCTAAGCTCATTTGTGATTCCAAAACTTTAGTAATCTACTTCATTGCTTCATCAGGAGTATCAAGTTCTGCAATATGGAATCTAAGATATGGAGAAATAGGCATCCCTATCAACCCACGTGCTTGATCTTGCCTATTTTCCCATTTAGCTACCTTATCTTCATCTTTTGGTTTGGTTTCTTGGCCTGATGCTATTCTGTAAGGACCTTTACTTCTAAGTAAATCCACAATGTAGGACCACCATTGGAAGTAGTTGGTGCTGTCAAGAATAACTTGGCATGGACTTTCCATTTCAACAGAAACTGAAGCTATATATGCTGAAACTAAGTGTTCCAATAGAAAGATATCGAAAAATTAGGCTGTTTAAAAAAAAACGGCTCTGAAAACGGCTTCCAGATGAAGAAGTTATGGCTTTTTGAAAAAAAGTTGATGAAGGCGCCAACAAAGTGCGGGAATGTGCAGAAATGAAAAAAAACGCCCATTTTTCAACAAAAAAAGAGATTTGAACCCAAGACCTCTACTCTCATAAATTAGCTTTGAACCAAGTGAACTATACAAAAAGTTTGAGAGAGAGAGAGAGAGAGGGGGTGGGGGGGGGGCTTTGTTTTCTTTTGGTCACTGAAGCTTTGGATTGCGTGCTTGCTTGAGAAAGCTCTTTTTCTTCCTACAAAACAAAAACATAAAACCCAACATAGACATACAAAAAAAACAAGCCTTATGGCTTAAAGTTAGCTTTACCTGGAAACTAAATATTTTCCTTAATGTTTTTGATTTTCTGAGATCACACTAAGGCGCAGGGAAAAGAGCATACGCATGAGAAAAATCCTTCCTTTCTGTTTCTGGTTTGCCCAGATCGCACAGAGTCACAGGGAAAAGAGAATACACAGAAATGAAAGGTATAGATCCAGTAATAAAAAGAAGCTAAATAAACCGAAACCGAAATAAACAGAGAGAAAATAACTGTAAACTGCAAATAAAAATTGTATACCTCCAGATCTTAAAAACGACGTACCTAGGGCTACCAGAAACCTTTTCGCGTGAAACGAAAGGGGTTCCTCACTGGAACAGATGCTCCTAAAATAACAGAGTATTCCTCTCGGCCCGAAAGCAGTCAGAAACAATAGATCTAGGAGATGGCAGTCGGATGCAGTTGTACCGGCTTCAAATTTGGATCACCAATGGACGCGGCCCTCAAATAGCTCTGATACCATGTAAGAATTTATAGGGTAAGTTTCTTAGACAGAACACCAAAGGATACCGCTCACAAACAGATCACAGATCAATGCACCCGTATTTTGACGTGGTTAAAACCCTCAAAGAGGGAAACAATCCATGGCCTTAGCCAACGCGGCCACTTCAGGCAATTTGTTAATAAAAGAATGAAAATTTACATAAGCTTCTCTTGTGAATGGTTAACCTACAAATCACCCTCCATGCACTTTAAATAGAATTCATGGACCAGTCGGATGTTAAGCCATGGATCAAGTGTCGGTAATACCGAGGAGAGAATGAACCGTCGGATCACTACATATCGTGACCGTAAGATTGTAAGTTACAAATGTACATAGTAAAGAAACACACTTTACCTAACTCTATACTAGACCAAGTTATACTTAACTATTCCTATGTGTCGGAATATCCTAACAGCTTACCCTCTTCCATGGAAAAAATCCTTTTCTTCAGGTTTAGAGAAATCCCGAACTTCCTACATTTCTGAAAGACAATCCTTAAGTGGTGCAAATTTTCATTATCAAAACCAGAAAATGTCGTCAAGTCATCTAAATAAACCACCAAGAAAACATCCTTTTAATTAGCAAAAGCTATGTCCATCGCTTGCTGAAAAGTGGCTCCAGCATTCTTCAATCCAAATGGAATTTTGGCATACTGAAAAGTTCCCCAAGATGTTGTGAAGGCAGTTTTGTCTTGGTCTTTTTCATGCACCAAGATTTGATTATAGCCTAAGTAACCATCAAGTAGTGACATCCGTGATGCTCCAACTACTCTTTGTAGAATATGGTCCATATTAGGAAGATGGTAATTATCCTTTAAGGACACCTTGTTGAGGTTCCGAAAATCTATACACAACCTTATCTCTCTGGTCTTCTTTCATACAGGGACAAAATTTGAAATCCAATCAGAAAATCTATTTGGAACAATGATGCCAACTTTAAATAATCTATTTACCTCTTTCTCGATGGATGGAAACAACTTTGAATTGATTCTTCTCAACTTCTATCTAAAAGGTTTTTTATCCATCTTGATAGGAATAGTATGCTGAATGATATCCTTGTCATACAATTTCAAATCTGAATAATCCAAGCAAAAACATCGGAAAATTCATAAAGTAATCTAACACACTTAGCCTTTACTTCGGGAGGCAATGTTTTTTATAACTTTACAAGCCTAGGCTTGTCATCTGTTCCAAGATTTAAATATTCAACTCCTTTTTCCGTGGGAACCAAGGTCGGTTTTCTTGCCACATCATCCTGATCAAAAAGCTCCTCTAAAGGTATGAGACCTCTAAGGAATGATATTATCCTTCAGTTGTAAAACCTCCATCTGATTTGCCTCAATCTTTTGTTCATCGGAATCACAAACATCATCAATCAAAGCATTCTTAAACTTTCCTTCATTCTCCAAAAAGGATTTAATTTTGTTATCATCCAAAAACACTTGCCAATACCTCAAATTATCAAGAACAACAAGCCTATGTTTGACATGAATTTCAAATTTGTTGCCGGAATTCATTGGAATCTTCAAATTGCTAGCCGTAATGCTGAGTGAATCTGCAATGATGTTTTGAGTTCGGGGTACTATTGTCAAGGTATACTCTGGAAACATCCTCAAAATATCCAAAATTGCATTTCTGTAGGCTCTCATCCATAGATGCTTTGCTTGATATTCTCCTTTTACTTGTTTAATCGCCAGCTCTAAATCACCATAAACACAAATCCTTTTCGCATCGAGCTTCTTCAAAATTTTTAGACTTGTAATCAAAGCCTCATACTCCGCTTCACTATTAGCGCAATCAAAAGCTAACTTGTAGGAACATACTCTAACATTACTTGGAACTTTGGCAGGCTGGAGAGCAGGGCTTCGAATCCAAATTCTAATACCAGCACTACCCTTACCCACAGTGCCATGAAAGTCCATGCTCCAAAGGCCGACTTCATCTTCTAGATGCTGAAATTTTGTTTCTTTCTCAACCTTACCTTTGCTGATTACTTCATTTTTCTATTCTTCACTAACCTTTTGCTGTTGTGTAGACTGCTCAAAAGAAACTGCTATTTTTTCTTTTTCTTGATTAAGAACTGCTCTAAAATTCTCAGAAATTTTTGGTACATCATCTACTTCTACAAGCTGAATATCTCCATCATTCAATCCACTATCAGAGTACAAAACACAGGACTCTAAATCAGTATGTACAACATTTATTAGATGATTCATAGGCTTCTCTTAACTAGTGATCATATACTTCATTTTCTTTTCCCAGTACAATTTCCTCAATTGACCGGAAACAGGGATGGTAGCATAAGAGAAATCAAGTTGTAAAGTGCCTTTAAGTTTAGCACCCCATGATCTAGATAAGATCATACCAAATCAAGGCGGTATATCAGCAACTACCACATTCATCAAGACATTTTTGACTGGGATTTGATCTACAGAAACTACCAAATCTTTGATGAGACCAATGCATCTAACATAGCATTATGGAGAATGTACTCATGCAATCTAAGACTCAGATAAAAGGGAGGAACTTCACTATCTTCAGGCTGACCTTCTATAGCTGGACCAAAAATGAGTTCAGTATGATCATCCTCGACATTCACCATGTTTGACAAAGGATCTATTTGCAACATTCTAGATACATGGTGTTTATAATTGTTATTCTTAACAAGCTCAGTCAAAGGAATGGACACTTCTAATTTAGCAATTTCACTTTCTAAATTAAAGGATGAAACTTTTTCTACCTCTTTGGCACCAATGTCCTTCTTATCTGCTTGCTCTTTCACTTCACTATCTTTTTGCTGATTGTTCTTCCCATTTGAAATGGTACTTGTTTATGGTACCTTGCTAGGATTCAGATCAGCAAGCTCTTTCCCTTTCTTCTGAGTGTTTGAGGAATCATTCTTGGATTGCACATCCTTTCTTTTCTGAATGGTATTGACAGGTATATCTTTTCTCCTTAAAGAATACTACCTCTAATGTGCAGTGAAAGCATTCACATAGCCACGTTGATAATCATTAGATTCAGGCTCCAAAACCACATCATTTGCTAAGATATAATCCTCATCCCTTTGAATGGCTGGAACTTCTGCATATTCTTCATCTTCGGTCAGAAATATAGGCATACCACCAGCAATGAAAAAGTGATTTGTTTCAAGTACTGGATCTTCATCATCTTCTTCTTCCATTCCTTGAACATAATTCTGCTGTAAGGGAGTTCTGATCTGCTATTGTTGCGCTGGTTTCTCTGGTGCCTTTTGTTCTCTCTGCTTGATTCGGAATTGGGGTTGCTACTGTCCTCTAAAATTTGGATTCTAGATTGGTGGTTCACGTCTATTTGTGATGGTTAAATGGTCAACCATCCTCTCCACTGTTCGAATCAATGTATCCATCTTTACATCTGAAGTAGATGCTTCTTCTCAAGATGCCCATTTCTCGAGATACATATCACTTATGCATGGTAAGCCAATCTAATGCTTATGGAGCTAGAAAACTATTTCCAATAGTTATTTATACAAAAATTTATGATATTCAATATGAAGGTCCTCTTCATTATATATTCTTCATACATATTCATAAGCAATAAGGCATTAGTTTCCGTATGAATACCTGCAAATAAATGGTAGTGAAATGGTAAGTGTTGTACATAATACTTAACCATTGACACTAGTGATATTGAGAGCATTCTCCTTGATTTTAAGTTAGGATATGAAACCTTATATATTTGATATTTTCTTTACAAATATCTTTCTTAGTATACCATGAGAAATCTAAGCTTTGATATCTACTTTCTTATAGCTAGAAACCATTCCAAACATGAAAGGCATTGGTCATGTTGTTTCCTTGAGATAGTTTTTTCTTAGAAAACTATGCCAAGAACCAGTAATGTTTTTAAAAGAAAGGTTTTTATTCATTTCAGTTCTCATGGATCATACTTTTCATGTATATAATCAACATGCTATCTTCCAACTAAGGCATATGAATATTAAGGTTAATTATGGTTGTAGAATAGAAGAGGAAAGGATATGACAAACTTTATAGCATTCACTAAATACTTTGAGATCTATTAGTACATAAAACACTAATTATGGTTGTAGAAGAGAAGTGGAAAGGATATAACAAGATTTATAGCATTCACTAAATACTTTGAGATCTATTACTGTAGAAAACACCTAGGAATGATATTCAAATGGTTCTAACACAAAGACAAAAATTTAATAATATGAAATATGGACAATAATATAGCCATTCATATATAGGTATCGTAAAGGAAAACAAATTCTATCATAAGATTTTGTGTGTAACATTACTAGAAGATAGGGAAATTGATGCTCAATTTATCCACTTAGAAATATCTCATATAACTTCAAATATTTTCACATATGAAAACATAATGTAAATCTTACAAAGGAAAATAATTAGGTCTTAGCATGAAATAGTTAAGATATGGCATAATAAAAGGGTTAAATGATTAGATGGGAATAGGAGACATGTTCTTGGATGTGGTCAATTTTTTTGTTGTTGTAATCTTAGCAATACCTTTCCATTCATTCATTTCAATAATCAGGCAGGTTACAAACATAAGAAACTTTCAGTGGCCTCAACCCGCCTAATGGGAAACCAGGTTTATTGGCCACTGAACCACATTATAAGCCATCCAAAAGATAAACAATCTGATTTTGTCTATCTAAGCCTTATAGGACTTATATTCTGTAAACCATCTACTAAACATAAAACTACAAATGTAAATTCTACTCGACGTATACATCAAAATATAAGCAAAAAATTAACAAATAGTACATTCCATCAGCTAGTCATCTCACGATTCCATAGGAGCATGATTTTTTGCACTTGAGCCTAGCAGTTCAGATTGAGGCAAACAGGGAATGTAGTGCTCAATGCAGCCAAGGAGAGAATTCTAGTGCTACAACTGGAGTTGAATTAACTGGAGTTCTTTCTGAATGTCTTTGAGACCTGGGTTAGGATCCCCATTTTCAGTTATATTGAAAGAGGAAGACATTTCTTTAGAAACAATACATTTCATAAGCCATAATTGAGAATCAAATTGCTCCAATCCTCCACCAACAGTTGAATCTAGACTTTCAAATTTAATTAGGCCTCTTAGGTCCAAATTAGATTCTTTACCTTAGCTGAGGTCCCTACAGAATAGGCCTGAATGGTGTTTTGCAAAATCTCAATATATGTTTTCCTTCCACATTGGTGTCAAGGTCTACTCAATGTCAAGCCATTTTCCTTGCCCTATCCACCCTGATTCTTGCAACCACGATCTCTGCACTAAGATGTACCACCTCCAGGAGGAGTCTTCACCATGATTAACAGAGTTGAACCACCCTTCTTCAACTTTCTCTCACCTACCCACACTCGAGACCCAACCCACTGTGCAAAGGCTAGAGGAAGAAGTGACTTAGGCGGACCTGGAGTAACAAAATACAGAAAACAAATTGAAAATAAAACTTAAACATAATAGGAGGACAAAAGGATAGAGGTAGCACTAGACGACACTGCACCACAACATAAATCCACCTCCCAAGCCAATACTAAGAGAAAATAAAGAGCCCTCCCACAGTGTGAGGCACCTTCTGAATGACAGCAACGACCCCTCTGCACTCTTGAGACCGGAGTCCATAGACTCGACCCCATCCAAATGCTTGAACCCTTTCCCTCATCAAGGTTTTCTAAGGCACTTTAAACTCAGAATGGTATGGCTCACATTCAACATGTAGAGTAAACATAATAAATATGACCTGGAAACTATCAATCATGCCCATACGAGGTAGAATATTGCCAAAAATTATGAATATTGAGATAACATAGTTGAGAAAGCTAGAGCTTGTAATCATAAAAAATTTCCAATTCACCATTGTTTCTTTGCCCCTCCAAACGCAAGGTGAATCACTAATTGTAGCCCCCAAGTCAGTGAATAGGATAAGCATAAGAATATATCAAAAAATTTGACTAAGCGTTTTTATAGTATCGATGACGAGTGTGGAGTTTCCTTCAACCACCAGTTTGTTGAACCCTTCCTGTGTTGTGATTAGAAAACCATGTTTTACTACATTGAATTTTGCTTCATTGTTGCTAGCCAAGCCATAATCCAAAGCATATATTTGAACCACCCAACACTATGGGTCTCTGAAGATACCTCCAAAGCCCACGGCTCTTGGCTTACCTTTGGATGCCCCATCAAAGTTGAGCTTAAGAAAACAATCAAGAGGGAAGAAGAATTGGGAGGGGGATTTTCAGGGAGGCACCTTTAACTTCCATGATGAGGGGGTAACATTTGTAGGGACAAGTTTAGGAAATAAAGGATATGCACTTCTTGAGGTGTAACATTCCTATCATTAGATTGTGATTTCTCTACAAGGATAGTTTCTCTAATGTTTTGCAGAATTATTTTCTAAATCTCTGAATATGGGATCTTCTATTCTTTGAAAATCCTTCTATTCCTTTCTTTCCATATTTCCTAAAGAAGAAAGCCAAGGGAGAGATGTCAAGCTCCTTTTAGGAGAGGACAAGAGAAGATTATTTGCCTCTAGGTCTCAATAGTGGATCAAATATTGGTATTATCTCTATCTAGGTGACCAAAAAAGTAAATATTCTACCAAAGCTGAGCTACAAAGGGGAATATGTTCAAAATATGCTCAATAGTTTCATTTTGAGAGGCACACCTACTGTAGAAGGAATGCCCATGGATTCCTATCTTTTGTAATTGGTCCCAAGTGAGAATATGAGAACTACACTCTAGTGACATGAAGTACATCACTTTTGTGCAAAATTGTGATGTCCATATTTTTCACCAGAGAGGATTATACTAGTCCTGAGGTTCCTTTGTTGCCAACTAATAAGACTCTTTTATGGTGAACATGCCTTTAGTTTTGTATCCCCATCGAAGAATTGTGTTCCCTTTTCCGTTGTCTTCATGTAGTCAACGAGAGAGGTTCCCAAAATTGATTGACTATCAAATTATGGGTTCTGTTGGTAAAAGGAAGATCTCAGCAACGTCCTGACGACAAAAGAGATTTTCCCATTGTTGCAACGAATCTTGACAGAATAAATCTCTAATCCCATCCCTTATTTCTGAGAATGTATGATTATGGATTAACTCTTTATTCATAGAGGATAAATTCCAAATTGAGGATCCTCTTGGAATACCTTGCACTCATAGTTTATCTTTGGAAGAGGAGGGCATATTGTATTTCCGGCCCCAAATAATCTTCCAAAGATTTGTTTCACCCTGAATCTAGTGCCAACATAGTTTCACACCCATCACTTGATATAGGATAAAAGGCTCACAGAGACCAAGACTGCCAGTGATTTTGTGTTTGATAAGAGATTCCCTGAAAAGAGCACCCATTTTTTGGCTTCCTAAGCCCCATTCCATAATTTTTTTTTGAAAATATTTTTCATATCCGAGCATGTAGTTTTAAGAGTAGCTGGGCCTGATAACTAGTAGATTGGAATTGATTGCAACACAACCTTCAGTAGAACCACCCACCTAACAAAGTTAAGTGAACGAAAAGGCCAGTTTTGAAGGCATGGTTCAACAAGCTCAAGGAGGTATTTCCAACAAGATGTTCCTAGAGAGTTAATCACTAGGGGAATTCCCAATTATTTGGACAAAAGGGAGCCAACATGAAAACCAAAAATCCTGGCCAGGAAGGATTGGAAAGAAACCACGATGTGGAGGAAAAAAATATTAGATTATGATTATTGATCTGGGTGCCAGAGGCTTGCATTAAATCTTGAAGGATAGGTTTAAGGAGTCTAGATTCTCGAAGGGAGACTTGGAAAAATAGCATTATGTCATCTAAAAATTCTTTATGGGATAAGGGAAGATCATTTCCCCATAGATAGATACCTTTGAGATGGCCTCCTTGAGCAACTAATTTTATATATCTACCCAACCCTTCCACATATAGAATAAAAAGGAAGGGAGAGATAGGCTCTCCTTGTCTAAGGGCTCTGGATTCATTAAAAGTGTAGCTGGGGGAGCAATTAATAATGATTGAAAAAATTGGTCTAGAGATAAGAGAAGAAATCCATTGGATCCATCGTGGGTTAAAAAAGAAGGATTTCAGATTATTCTACAAGAAAGGCCAGCTAATGCAGTCATAAGCTTTGGAGAGGTTCAACTTAATCAACATTCCCTTAGATTTGAGGCACTTAAGGGAGTGAATAGCCTCCTTGACAGTAGTGATGCCATCTAGAATTTGGAAACTTGGGACAAAATCCATTTTCTCGGGAGAAATAAAAAATGGAAGGAGAGGTTTAAGGAAGTTGACCATAATGGTGGAGAGGATTTTGTAAATAAAATTACATAAGAAAATAGGTATAAACTCTTGAGGATCTTCAGAGTGGGCTCTTTTAGGAATTAAAGCTATAAATTAGAATTAAGAGCGAGGTGTACTTGCTTAGATTAATGTGATTCCTCTAATACTTCTAGAATGTCCTTACCAAGGATGGGCCAGGCTGCTTGAAATAATTTTGTAGTAAATCCGTCAGATCCTGGGGCTTTGTCTTTCACCAAACCTTTTACCACCTCCTCAACTTCCTCCAAAGTGATGGCCCGCATTAGTGCCATATTTTGATCGCTGCTGACCAACTAGGGAATATGTCTTGTGATTTACCTGATCACTTCTGATTTGTCTGGACACGGTTCCGAAAAAAATTGTGGAAGTGTTTGACCAATAGGGTTTCCATATCTTCATGTTGCACTAGTCGCTTCCCCTCTGAATCATGTAATGAAAAAATTCTAATATGATGCCTATATTGTATCATTGCTTTATGAAAGAAACTTGTGTTTATCTCCCCTTCCCAAAGCCATTGTACCTTGGATTTAAGTTTCCACATGATTTCCTCCCGCTTTCTTCATTCTTCTATCTGGGTTAAGAGTTCTCCTTCTTCTACTGCAAGGGGTCCAAAGCGGCCTTGGGTGATCATATATTGTTGTACCTTTTTCATGCGAGCCTGAAGGATTTCCAGATCCTTATGAATATGTCTAAATTTATATTTATTCCACTCTTTCATCTACTGCTTAAGATCCTTCAAGTGAATTTGAAAGGTGTGCATGCATTTCCTGCCTTACACATAACTAGATGGACACCAATCCTTTGCCTTATCTAGAAAGGATGGATCGTGCAACCAAAAGGATTCAAACTTGAAAGGTCTGTTGTAGTTGCCCTGTTTCAAATCCATTTCAAGGTGGATCGACCAGTGGTCATATCCAAGGCATGGCATGATATGAGCTTTAAAGAAGACATCCTTACTAATAAGGTCTTCAGAAACAAAAAATATATCCAACCAGGAGGCGAATTGGTGTGACCCTTCTCGACAATTGTTCCACATAAATAGCCCATGGATAGTGGCTATATCTACATGTTGCAAGTCCATGATCAGATTTCCAAAAAGTTCCATTTCTGGTTCCTGACATCTAATCCCGCCATTTTTCTCTCCTAGAGAGGTGATGAGGTTGAAATCTCCCCCAATCCACCAAAGTTTTTCCTTGTTCATATTTTTAAGCTTTCCTATATTTTGAAGGAATGCATCCTTCTCCCTTGGAATATGAGAGTTGTAGTCCGTCGAAAGTAATTCCATCTCAATAGTCCCAATATGTTTTAATCCCAAATAGAATGTGGAGCATGTTGAATTAGTTATCAAAGAGAATCTTCGTAGGGTTCCAACAAATAGAAACTCCTCCTGCACTGCCCCTTGCATCTAAAGCTACTACTTCATACTTAGGAGGCATATGGATGAGTATTTCTTCTATTCCTGCCCCTATGACCTTTGTTTTATAAAGAAACATGATGTGGGGACTCCCCTTTTTGAGGTGATCTTGTAAATATCTTTGTTTACCTCGTCTATTGAGGCCCCTCACATTCAAATAGATTACAATCATTGGGGAACTTTGTTAATTTGGTGGAATACCTTTGCTAGAGGTACTACCCATCTGGAGTTGATTAACATATATCCAACCATATAGATCTATTATTGAAGGTTTTTCCTCTTGCATTTCCGTCCTCCCTTGTTTTCGCTACCTTGACCTTGCATGCTTCCCAAATGAGAGCCAAGAGGATCCAGTAGATCAAGTGGATTTTGGTTCTGTTTCACTTGATATTGCTAAAAAGTGTCAAGATAGAGTTTCTTTTGGTCCTACGATATGAACCTCTCATCCAAATTCCTCCATTCATGCAGTAATATTTTTAGCACTTGCTCCTCTGCACTTATATCCTCCTTTGATGCATCAATATCCATCGTGGAGAGATTCATGGAATTATCCTATTATTCCTTATCCAAGGGTTCCATATGAGCTTTCCTTTTTGGCTTAGGAGTTGTTTTTGAAGGGTCTCTCTCTCATGCCAAATATTGTTGTAAATTTGTTGCTTTGGACCTCTCCCCCAAATCTTACAATACCCAAAAATGATTTTGGTTCTTCAATTTTCTTTGTTGTACTAAATGGTATGATCGAGTCGACTTCACATTCTTCTTTTTGTGTTAAACTTCTTGAAAACCCTTGCTATAATATTTAGGTGAGGACAGTGCCTTTAGTTGTTTCACGACCTCTGGTTCCATTTCAGTCAATGGGAAAGCCTTATACAAATGGCCATACTCATGGAAGCGACGACAACGAAAAGGAACATGTTAGTAATCCAGTAGATCTTGCCATATCTTATATTGATATTCTAGTTATACAATTTCATGATTGGGCTCAGTGATGTTCATGTAGATGCAGATTGAGGCATATGAAGTATATCTCCCCCGATGGGTGGATTCAACCACTTTCATGAATCGTCCAATGCAATTGGCAATCACTTCAAAGGTTTTGGGATCCCTAAAATCTACTATTAGGGAAAAGAGAGGAAACCAGATTGGGGCAACTGTGAACTGTTCATGATCCTGGTTGTAGCATTCTTCCTAGTATCTCATGAAAGGGCCTGTATAGTAATAAAAACATGGGCCATTTTAAAAAATCTTCTCCTTATCCTTGAGGATGGAGAATATTATTGTGAAGAAGCTTCTGGATCTTAGATTTAGATCTATATGGAATTTTGGTTGCCATTTTAGTTGGATCCACTTAATTAAATCCTTTTTCGAGGGCCATATGCCAATAAACATACAGATCAAGGCATGATATTTGATATACTTGTGGTAAATCTCCAATTTTCTAGAGGGAATCACAAATCTAATTTTCTTGGTTTCTCATGTGAGGAACTACCTGCAGATTATTTCTTGCCACTGGGCTTCCATTACAGGTCCCTCATTAGGGTTGGCTCCATGGATATGGCCAGGAGAAATGCCCTTTCTTCATTGGATTCGCTTTCTTCAGAACCCTCGGGTGAAGAATATATGTTTGTGGAAAAGGTAATTCTAGTATTGTCAAGTGCTTTAGATACTATTTAAAACCCTAACAGAGCTCATTTGTGAAATTAACATTGCCCGGATGTGGTCAAATTTGAGAGGTGAATGATATGTATTTGAATATGAAAGGCTAGAAATGATGATTCCTTTATTAACATCGACTCAAGAAATAAGAGAGGGAAAGGACAAATAGTCCTTATTTTCTTCAAGAAAAAAAATGAGGCTATTAATTAAACTTATTCATAGTAGAATGAACCAAAATATAATAAGTAAATTCATAGGGGAAAGTCTACAGAATTTAAATTTATGGTTGGGAAACATGTAAGTTTGAATCAGGTAGAAGGACAAATTGGGAGGCTGCTCATTGAATTATACATGAGGAAAATTGTTAAAGGATAAACCCTAAAATTATGGAGGATTTTTGGTTGTGATGTGTGTAAAATCAACTATATCTAAAGCACATTATAAAATGCGTACTCTTGATTTGATGAAACTACAAATTCAATTGTAGTGGCTAATTTGAAAAATTATATATAATACCAAGTGTACCTCCAAGTGGACCACTAGTTCCATTTATAAAGAAAACGGATTTTACCTAGAGGATGTGCATTATTATAGAGGTTGAACAAAATGATGGTGGAAAATAAGTATCAATTACTGTAGATTTATTATTTGTTTATCAATTAAAGGAGGACAAATATTTTTCAAAAATCAACTTGACATTGAGATACTATCAAGTGAGAATGAAAGATGATGATATTGATAAGAAAAATTTCAAAAAAAGATATGGTTGTTATGAATTTATAGTGGCACCATTTGATCTTACCAATACACCAACTACATTCATGTGTTTCATGAATAACATCTCTAAGGAATACTTGGATATGTTTATATTGGTATTTATAGATGATATCATGATGTAGTCTAAGTCTGAGGAAGAACACAAAAAAAATATTGGATTGGTTTTATACGTATTAAGAAAACATTACTTAAATGCCAAGTTCAATAAATGAAATTTCTAACCAAGACAAATGTATAGTATTTGGGATAGTTGTTTTAGATTTAGGAATCTCAATTAGTGTAAAAATGATCAAGGGTATTATGAATTGGCCTACTCCAAAGAATGTGATAGCTATAAGATCATTTAAGGGACTTGCAATATATTATTGTAGATTCATTAAAGGATTTTAAAAGACTGGTCATCCTATATAATATTTGCAATGGAAAGGAGTAAAATTTGTTTGATGTGCCAAGATGCAAAGAGTAGAAATGTTTGATGTGCCAAAATGATTGTGTGTGGAAAACAGATCAGTAGAAATGTATGTTGGATTGAAGTGAATTGCAGTAAAACCAAGAAAAGCGAGCCTAACCAACAAACCCAACCCTCCTGTGCGTTCTCCTGGTCCTGCCTTTCGACCAGCACTGAAAATTCCATTCCTCGATCTCATCTTCAACTCCCCCGCCCTCGCCTTCCTAGTAAGGATGGATGGAAGATACAGTAGAACGCCTAGGCAATCGAGGTTGCATGGACCTGAATATTTACAATAAATTAATATAAAACCACCCCAACCTTTATTTATTACCACTAATGATATCAACATCGATACTTTATGAGATAATCCATCCTGTGTGGTCAACAATTAAAAAAACAAAAATGTTTGATAAAGAGACGTAGTTTTGATCCTTTTGCTATATATATTTTAAATATTCACAATTTACTAGAATATTTATTATTAAAAAAACAAAAATGTTTGATAAAGATATGCATCTTTGATCCTTTTTCTATATATATTTTAGATATTTAAAATTTACTACAATATTTATTATCAACCAATGATATCAGCATCAATGAGATATCCATTGGAATATGATTATTTAATTTAATTTAATTTCAAAAGAAGAAATTTTGGAATATAATTAATTTGAGTTTTTAGTTCATTTCAATTTAGTTTATGCTTAATTAAAGTATTATTTTATTAGATTTTGAAGATTATCATGTGTATCTTTTCTTTTTTGATGGTGTCACTAAAGCTTATATTTAATAACATAATTTAAAAGAAGCTTTTGCTATTCAAATGAGAAGGTTTTGTAATCATGGAAGCAATAATGTGTAGATTGTCATAAATACATTGTTGTGCTATCCATTAGGTTATCATGTACATAACAATATTTGTAATGCTCAACTTATAAGTGTTGACTTCCTAACCATAGCAGAAATGAAGTGAACCACCCATAATAAAAAAAATACAAAGTCACTAGAAGAATTAGTAGTTAGGGCTAATGACATATTGCATAATAATAGAATTACTGCTCTCATGATGGTAACCTTGCCCCACCTAAAGCTTATTTTCCTATATGCAAAAGGAGGTATAAAGTAACTTGGTGCCCATGGATGAAGGAATGGACTATGGGGATGATGACTCCCCTACGACCACATCCATGTTTGGTCTCACCATGACTTCTTTAAGATATGGCATAAGAAAAGGGTTAAATGATTAGATGGAAGTACCAGACATGTTCTTGGATGTGATCAAATTTGACAAAGGTGAAAGATATGCATTTGAAGATGAATCTATTCACAAACTTCTTGAAGATAAGTTATTTCTTTACTCTTTCATGATAGTTTATAAAAATATACCACTATTGATTTTATGTTGGAAATTTAACTTATTTAACCTTTCTATGTCCTCCCCACCAATAATATTTCGTTTGAACAACTCAAAATTATGCATTATGAGAAGTAATCACACAACTCTTCAATATTTAAAGGCTTTCAAACTTGTGATCTAGGTATCTTTTCATGTGATTTTTCAAGGCTCTTCATATACATTTTCTTGTGCAATGGGGCTATTCTTGATCCATATTCACTTCATCTTTGTCCTTTCCCAAGAGTCGTGGATAACGTATTTGCTAATATTCAATGAGTGTGATATATAACTATATCATATCATCTCATCACATTGGTGCATTGATTTCAATCTTGAGTTAAGTTGTTGGTATGTGAATTTGAAACCATTACTTTCAGTCATGTTCGTAGAGCTCAAAATAACTATGTAGATACCATTGCAAATAACATTCTATATTGGCATTTATCACATGTATACCACAGAAGACAACCATAAACAAAACACATGGCGAACCATCATTGTCATATAAAAATGCATAATCATATTATGTATCATGGAAGTGTTTGGAGCTTATAGCTCTAAATACATCTAGTATGCCCATAGCATATTAGGGGGCACATAGACCCCTACATATCATTTGGAGAATCTCATGCCAAGTTGGGAGGAGATGCTTGAATCCATTTTTCGAGCACTTGACACACAATGGCACTCCACAAACTCCTCCTGCCCTCCATCACATATGTTTGCGGGAAACATTCCATGCTTGGGGGAATGATGCTTTCCCCTAGCCATCTTCTCAATTTATTAACATAAGTCTCGGCCTAAAGCCCACTGGATCTAGCTATGGTCGATTATCCTCCCATTCCTTGGATAATTTGTCCTACTGACCTCTTCGGTGAGCCATATGCACATCACATATCGTAGATGTTTGATACATATAATCAAATATTCTACTCTATGTCCACATAGTCCCCGTGTTTGACTTAGTGGGTGAGAATGATTCTAGACCTCCTCTAGTAGTTCATTCTCGTTTTCCTCTCCCCTTGATTCTTCACCAGGAACCATCATTCCAAGAAGCATTAAGGCCATCTTTATACAAGTAAGGCCACTTACCTGAAAGTCATAGATACAGATTCTGATGGTCAGTTTGTCTGCTATGATCTACACAAGATTTAGGGCCTCTTTCTCCTCTCTAAATTCACTAATTCACTTAACAAATGAATTCAAATTGGAGGGAAAACGTCCTTTCATAGAAAATCCACAATTTTTTCTTTCACCCATTGCAACCAAACCGTAGCTTAGTTTAATGAACCATCATCACCATTGGAAAGCTCTCATCGAGTACTATAACAGGTCTTCCTTAGTTTTTGATGATTTGACATTTCACCAGAACGTCATTTTTCCAAGAAGGATCACTTTGATGCCTCTCAAAATCGAATTTCTTCACAAAGCGACACTTGTACTTTGAGGGCCGCCTCCTCTTAATACTTGTCATACCACATGTCGATTTTCTTCATGATTAACCATCATTTACTAATGTTTTCATTGTCCCCATCGGGGCCTATTCTGTGTGGCAGTGTCATCGAGTCACCCATGTTCATAGCATCCGTAATGAGTCACCCTTGCATCCTTGGAGTTTGTTTCACAACCCATTCTATAATGTCATAGTATTCCATCCATATTTGAATACCATTCACCCAGTATTGCCCATTTTGGCATCTAATCATATTGTTTGCATCCCCTTCAAAGTTGAGTGAGTCGCTTCCAGGTCAACCATGCACTTTATGCTCTGACAAGGGAGGTCGTCTATTTGTCCCTCATTCCCACATCTTCCATTGTCCCTGGTGTCATTCCATTAGTCACATTACTATTTTCCCTTGTGCCTTAGTTGAGGATCCTCATTGCCTCACCTATCGCGGGCCCTATTTTATCGACATCGGCTCATTTATTCCAGAAGAATAACCTAGAGGGCGGTGTATCTTGGTTCCAGCTTCCATTCTTATTTGGCACCTCAGATCAAGCAAAGGGACTCATCATTGCCCTTTGACTTGGTTGTTTCATGTTTGTGATCCATACACTTGAGAGTCCAGTGATGCAATAGATTCTACTAGTGATTCCTGGGTGTGTGTGAGATGTTTCAGACCTCATGACAAGGTGGCCCTTTAGGTAGCCCCCCACATGTCCAAATGCATTCCTATTATGCTACAACCCAGATGCAGTTTCACAGATTTGATGGGTTCGGTTCCTACCAATTGCAGCGTTCATAACATGCACATCTAGTTTAGATGATCCATTCAGTTTTGCAGAGCCCTCCCCTATTCAGCAGGGCTTATTCGATTGTTCTACCCTACCTCCCACCAATGTTTTGAGGGAAGGGCCATTATAACTCGTACACAGTTGATATTGTATTCAGTCTTGGCTCATGTTTTTTCCAAGTGCATTATGTATATGGGACGCATTGTATTATTTCCAGGCTCAATTATGCCAGTGTGTCATGTACCATTTAGCATGTACTTCATTGCTCAGTTTTATGTTTCTAGGCGCATCATTATTTTTGTACTAAGTTATCTCGACAGGTATAGGTATGCCTCCCACACCACATTGAGGTCCAAGACCACAACATAAAATGAGACTTGCATTGGTCTCAGCCGCTCTGTCCCTATCCTCCTTCACTTCAACTCTATTGGTCTCTCTCTCTCTCTCTCTCCAACTCCACTTTGTTGTCTAGTGATTATGTCTTTACAATGTACTCCAGTCATACGTTTTTCTCCTAACACTCGTACGTTGGGAGGCAATCTGTTATCACCAAAAAATTGATCATCTAACCTAATTTACTAAATGGGTTGAATTACACCATGTAAAACCAATTTTACCATATTAAAATTTCTTTCACTGTGAAAAATTACTTAATAAACCACCTTTGTCAAATAATTTATAATTAAACCCATGAAGAATAATTAAATAAATCACTATTTATTTAATTTTCTTCCAGGAATAATTAATTAAACCATTTTTCAATTATTATTCCTTGTCATATTTGACCCAATTATGAAAAATCAACAAATAAATTATTAACTATCTTATTTTTCTCTAGGAATGATTAATTAATCACTAATTAATTATTATTCCTTGTCAAATTTGACTAAATCCCTTAGGAATAATTAAATAAATCATTATTTGTTTATTATTCCTCAACCAATTTCTTGAGATGATAAATAAATTCTTTATTTATTTACTATTTCCAAATAAAAGTTTAAATACTTTTTCCCTCCTAACCAAATATAATAAAACATTCCGAGTGGTTATTCCAAGAATGAGGTTAATAATATTTTATTATTGCTCATTATTCAAGGATAACTCAATATTTTGTTATAAATAGAAGGATTTTCCATTCATTATTCATTTTGGATGATTTTCATTGTTGTAACTCTGATTATTTTCATTGTCCAACACCAATTTTTCCATTTGAGTTCCCATTGAGCTCAGACTTTTTATTTGTTGGGTTTACACATTATAGAGGAGAGAGGCTCTATCAAAAAGTTGAAGATGTTTGAGGATAGCCAAGAACCCATCCCATAGAGGGGGATTGGTAACATTTATTTGTTCCCTTCACATGTGTTATAATAAAATCTATTCTTTGTATATTTGGTTTCCATTAGATGGTTGGAGTTATTACTGTTTCTTTTTGTTGTTTAACTATGATTGTGGCATAGATCAAGACTTTGGCAGGTTTTGTTTCTATCAATTGCTACAGATCTACAATGTTTAGCAGCCATTTATATTGTTGACGTTGTTTGTCATCCATAGTCTTAAGTGTTTCCTTTTCGTACATATTCGAGGAGAAAACACTACAACAATTGCAAGAGAGGACTTGATGGGGTCCTTATGCAGGATGGACAAGTGGTGTGTTATGAGTCATGAAAACTAAATGACAACGAGTAGAACTACTCGATGCATGATCTTGAGTTAGCAATGATCATACATGCATTGAAGATGTGGAGGAACTGTCTTCTTAGTTGAATTAAGGCTTCTGTGATACATGTCAAGATTAAGAGAATTCTTTGGCTAAAATCACATGATAGAATATCATGTGATTTTAGACAAAGAATTCTCTTAAACTATCTTCTTGGCAGAGGTTTGTACTAATGAGCGATGATATTGGGTTGAGGTATTTGTTTGACAAGCCGAATCTAAATGCCAGGTAGGCTAGATAGTTGGCCATAATCAATGAGTTTGATCTTGAGATCAAGTACATCAAAGGAAAAGAGAACAAGGTGGCAGATGATCTTAGCAGGACGATACGGGTAAATCACTTAGCAACTATGAGCTCCTATGGGATAGACTTATAGGATAGGATCTTGCAGGGAGGTAAGAAGGATGAGAGATATATGGAGATTATGCACATGTTGTAGCAAGGTACTGGTATAGGTACAGGTGATGGTACAATTAGTGGTATAGGTACAGTTACATGTACAAGTATAGGTAGTGGTACAGGTATAGGTGCAAGTACACAGAATGTGGACTATTTTCTTACAACAGATGGATTAGTTAGATTTAGAAACATGATATATGTTACAAACAACAGTGAACTCAAGAAGGTGATATTGAAGGAGTTTCACATGAAACCTTATTCAGGTCACCCAATATATCATAAGACATTGACCGCAGTAAAAATATTTTATTATTGGATGAATTTGAAGAAGGGTATAGAAAATGTTTTGGCTAGGTGTTTCAATTATCAGTGTGTGAAGGCAAAGTGTAAGCATCTAGGTGGACAACTACAACTGATTGTGATTCCAAAGTGGAAATTGGAGGTCATTTCCATGGAATGTATCATAGGGTAACTAAGGTCAGTGAGAAAACATGATTCCATCATGGTTGTTGTGGACAAGCTGACAAAGGTTGCACACTTCATTGCAATGAAGTCTACATTCTGAGCTAGCAATGTAGAATAGGTATTCATAAGAGATGTGGTCAAATTGCATGGTGTTCCAAAGAATATTGTGTCAAATAGGGATGCAAAGTTCACTTCCAAGATTTGGAAGGATTTGTTTGCAAGTTTGGGCACATATTTGGCCTTCAATACAACTTATCATCTGCAAACTGATGGACAGATAGAGAGGGTCAACATGATATTGGAGGACATGTTGAGGATGTATTTGATGCATCAACAATGGAAGTGGGAGGACTATCTTCCCTTGGTTGAGTTCGTATACAACAATGGTTATCAAGAGTCATTGAGGACGAGTCCTTTTGAGGCATTGTATGGGCAGAGTTGCAATACTCCCATCAGTTGGAGTGATCCAGTTAACAAGGTGTTGATAGGACCAGACATGTTGGTAGACGTGGAATAGGAAATGTAGGTGATCAAGAAGCTAAGGTAGAACAGGATAGGAAGAATAGCTATGTAGATTAGAACAGGTTATTCAAGGAGTTCCAGGTTGGGGAATAAGTGTACTTGCACATCAAACCAAAGAATATCTCCTTGCAAATTGGATCAAGTGCCAAGTTGGCACCATAGTTTTGTGGACCCTTCAGTATTGTTGAGAGGATTGAGCTAGTAGCCTATAGACTTGCACTACCTTCGACAATTAAAGTCCATGATTTCTTCCATGTTTCATTGATTAAGAATTATGTTAAAGATGTTAATCAGATTGATTGGTCTGTATAGCAAGTGGAACCAGATGGATAATTCCAGTGGGAGCCTCAGTTTATATTACAGAAAAAGGTGCTCATGCTCTAGCACTGAGAAATCGAGAACGTTAAAGTGCAATGGAAGCAAATTGGGCCTAATGAAGCTACAGGAGGTATGGCGGATCAAATGTGGGCTATGTATCCTTCCTTGCTTTTTGGTTGAGGCAGAGCAGTTTTAGGTATGGTGTTTTGGTACATGTTTTGATGATGTTTTAGAATATGTACATATGTATATGGATGTAAATACTGCCATGAGATATGTTATAAAGCTCCAATAAGTGTTATAAGTGTCATGTTTTCATGTTATTATGTTTTCATGTTATTATGATGCCATGTTATTATGATATCATGTTGTTATGTTGTAATGTGGGTTGGCATTCAGTAGGGTGATCAATGTAAATACAACATCACGCTATGTTATAAATCTCCATGAGAAGTATGTTTTCTTTCCAATAGCTTTGCTGAGTTATATGTGTGATTGAACACCGAGGATGGTGTCCCCCAAGTGGGAGGGTTTTATAACAGCCCTAATGAAAATTTGATGTAACAAAAAGTTAAAAATAATAACCACAGTTGATGGGACACTTATTTCAAGATGAATGTTGGGAAAGACATCGTAGGGGGTGTCCATTTGGTTTATATGTCTAAGGAAATTAGCAAAGGAAATGGATAAGACTTTGGAATGGAAAAGTGGCATTTTTTGGCACATTTATTTATGAAAATAATGGAAATTAGGAGAAAAGGGAGGTGAAAGGTCATAGGTTGTATGTGAGGAGGAAATTGAAGGAAAATAATGGAAAATGAAGAAAATAGAGGCCTTATTAATAAAAATGCTTCTAAATATTAGTTGGTAACCTTTTATCAGTTCAGTTTTGGAGCTCTCTCATTATTCTCTCTCTCTCTCTCTCACTCTTGGACACTTAGAGTTTTCTTGGAGCACTTGGGCATTGGATCAAGAAAGGAAATGAAGGCAAGAGGAAGTGAAGATCAAGCAAAGAAAAGTAGGATCAAGCAGCTACAACAGGATTATTTGCAGGTATCGATTTGCATGTGTATTTTCCTTGCTAGATTTTGCATGCATGGGATTGCATTTGGTTATTTTGTTGTTATGGCATGGGTTTTGCCAGGTGTGGCATTGTTTTTCAGCCTAGCCTTGCCATTTCTTGATAGCCTTGATGAGATGGGCTCTCATACTTTGGTTGAGCTAGATTTCCGAATGGATTCAAAGCTGAGTCGGGTGGATCTCCAAAATGAAAAACACATGTTTTAGTGGTCCCTGAACTGGATTGTGGATCACGGTAAATCCACTAGCCTAATAGCCCCTGACACAAACTATGGGTTGCAGTAAAGCCAATGTTGTGTGCCTTGGTGAGCCTAAGAATCCTTGCAGTTGAATGGCGTGATATACAGTAAAGGAAAGAGGTGGATTTATTTCCATTGGGCCTAGTAGTCCTAGGATGGGATGTATGGTAAAGCCCGAAGAGCGGGTCTCGATGTAGGGCCTAGTGATCCCTAGATCATATTGTGGATTATGGTAAAGTGTGAGAGACTAGGAGGTAGTCAAATTCCTCACGACATAGGAGGATAACTCCAATAGCATCCATGTTTATTTGGTTCTTTTCGATTGGTTATGAGTCCCACATTCATGCTTGGAATATGGCATGTGGTGATTGGCTGAAGAGAGATTTGGCTCAGCTAATCTATTGTCGGTTGGAATGTGGTAATCCCATTCCCAATTGGTTTCTACATTCATTAACGAGAAATTCATTCCCTTGGTTTTCATGTGTAAATGTACTGGTTTATATGTGGATTCTATGGCTAATGTATTTATGTTATTTCTTTTGTTATTATGTTGGTTATGTATATGTTTTATGCTAACATCTATGTATGGTTCTCATCATGCTTTTACTTTTAAATGAATGGACACTGCATCTATAACATAATAGATGATAATGTAGCAAACGAAATGAGGGAACAATGTTTTTTAGCAATTTTCATATAAATATAAGATCCATATGCTTAAATATGTTATTTACACATGTAGATTACATATTTGTGATATGTTTGACAAAATTCCTGTCATGGCTAGTAGGGCTCAAGTTAAGGGTTTGTTCAACTAATTTCTTTTGCATCATTATTTCCCTATTATTTTACTCTTTCTAAATATGTTATTCCATTATGGGTAGTGACCTTGGCTCTGGGCTTGAAAAGCGGCTTAATTATTGGGGACATTGGTACAAAACTAGACAACATAGTCCTTGGATGTTTGCATGCCTATAGCATGAGAGCATCCAGGGCCTCTTGGACGTTGGCAAGCCTATGCCATGAGAACGTACAGAGGCCAAGTGATCAAAAACTTCAGTGGGACCCAAGGGCAAGCTGCTTGAAGTGTTGGGATGGTTCTCAGGGGTCTTGTAGCTAATGTGGAAGGTTTGTATGTTGTGTTTTCATCGATTCCATTTCCTTAAGGTCACATAGCAAGTTGAATCTAATCGTAGTAGCCTCTTGTCGCATGTCTACCCGGGCCGGTCGGTTACTTCGATAGATGTGGGAAGAGGGTGTTACATAAACCTTGACATGCACTTGTTCACAAGGAAAAATAAATCAAATCCTGTAGAAAATCATAACTAAAAGTTTAGATCATCATATGTTAGGGGAATTTAACCATTGTCAACTATATATATAACACTGGGAATTTTTCCATATTAGGTTATTATCATTTTAAATTTTAGGTTTTTTTTTTCATATTAAAGGAATCATGAATTGTCAATGGCATGAATTTCATAGGATGTATCATGTTTGAAATTCAAATTTATAGATGGTTTTTTGGAGAACATTCGAATATTTTTTGGATTCATTTTATAGATTCCAAAAAGAAAATTAGTTCAAGGCTTGCACTCTTGTTCTGCAACTCCAACTCTTCCAAGAGTTTAGGACATTGGCACACAATCTTCACAAACATTTGCATCAATACTAGGTGCATGTCTTTCAAGGAATCCAACTCCATATCCTCAACTTGCATTAGTAGTAAGTGCATTTCTTTCAAGAAATCAAACATCTTATTTTGTAGGTGACAAGAAGACCTCATTTCTCATTGCTAAGAAAAGTGTACATATGGCATCATGACCTCTTTGATATGTATAAACAAACTATGGGACTCCATGGAGATGGGGCACTGCATTTTTTTTTAGTTACTCCACACATGCATATGTAGAATGTGATGCCCCATTAAAGAACCTATGGTAATTAGCTGTGAAACATTAAGCAAAGATCTCTTTAAGAAAACAATGTCATCCAAATCTTACTGTTGAAGAAACCAATATACAACAATAGTATGATTCTTCTAAGTTGTCATCCTTTCACTCATAGAACACCTAAAATGAGGCAAAAGTAATTTGTATCTGCAGTTTACTCCTATTAGAAATTTGTAACACCCTCCTCCCATATCCACCCAAGTAACCATGCCAACTAGGGTAAACATGAGATGAGAGGCTACTATGATCAAATTCGACCTCCTAGGTGACCTTAAGGAAGTGGAATCGACAGAACATAACACACAGTCATCCAACATCATCCACAAAACCTTCAGGAGACAAGTCACCCGCTCATACAACCTGTCCCTGGGTCCTACTGTTTTTTTAACCAACTTAGGGTAGAGTAAAGCTCCCTAGGCACTGTCAAGGTGAGTTATAACACTCTCTAGTCACTGCCTAGGTGAGTTATAATGCACCCCAGACACTACCCAGGTCAGTTAGTCTCTAGGCTAATTCTTTGTTTTACTAGCATTCTGAGATTTGAGCCACCTTTTTTAAACCCAGAGCCCTGGACATTATCCATAATGGAATGATCACTTAAAATTGGTAATAATACAAAGAAACAAGGATGCAAAACAAATAAGTTGAACAATACCATAACCAGACCCCTACTAGCCATGACATACATTTCAACCAACATATCATCAACATGTAACCTACAGGTGTAAACAATAGAATTAAGTTTAAGGATCTCTTACTTATCTGAGAATCACCATGAACCATTGTTTCCTCATGTCATTTGTTGCATTATCATTTATTAGATCGTAGATACATTATCCATTCAAATTCAAGACAAAATATACATATAACTAGCATAATAGGAACATAAATACAATGGACATATCAGCCATCAAAATCCATGTATACATCAGTACTTTTACACATGAAAATCAAGGGAATGAATTTCTCATTAATGAATGCATTAAACCAACCAGACATGGGACTACCACTTTCCACTTGATCATAGAATGGATGAGCCAAATCTCTCTTCAGCCATTCACCCTCGTGCCATATTCCAAGCATGAATTTTGGATCTCATAGAACACATCAATCAAAACTCATCCAGGGCTTCTAGAGGCCATCCACCTTAATCCATCAAATAGTGATTCCACCTCATGATCAAACCTCACAAAACCATCATCATATTTTTCTCCACCCAAACCTTCAAGGGATTTTAGAGCATTTTTCCACCTAAGGCTTCTAGAACTAGTAACTCAACCCACAACTTATAGAGGGATTCAAGAATTTTTTTTCCAACCAAGGCTACCAAGACTAGTAACTCAACCCACCAGGGCTTCTAGAGTGCAACCAAGGCTTCTAGGACTAGTAACTCAACCCAAGCTATTACAAGGCTTCTAGAGTGTTTGTTCAAGCAAGGCTTCTAGGACTAATAACTCAACCCAAGCTAAGGAAACATGAGAACCAACCAAAAAAAATAATGAAAGTAAACCCACAATTACCATGTCTATCCATGAAATTGCAAGGCTAGGCAATCCATTGTCGATCGAGGAAATCCTCCATGCCAATGACAAATCACAACCAAGAAACCACATGCATGCCAAAACCAATGAATAAATCATGCATGCAACTCGGTACCTACAAGAAAATATGATGTGTATGCTAATGTTGATGTCTTCTTGCACTTTCCTACTCTTGCTTTGCCTTCTTCCTCCAAGAATTCAAGTTTGCCACACCCTTCAAGAGTGCTCCAAGAAAACTCTAGGTATCCAAGAGTATGCGAGAGGGAGAGAATAATGAGAAAGTTCCAACATTGAACTGACAAAAGGTTGCCAACTGATCCTCAGAATCCTTTTTATGAATGAGGCCTCTATTTTCTTCATTTTCCATTACTTTCCTTCATTTTCCTCCTCACATGCAACATATGACCTTTCACCTCCTTTTTCTCCTAATTTCCATTATTTTCATAAATAAATGTGCCAAAATTTCCTTTTTTCCTTTTAATGCCTTAGCCATAAAAAACCAAATGGATAGCCCCTAGGATGTCTTTCCCACCATTCAACTTTGAATAAGTGTCCCATTCATCCGTGGTTATTGTTTTTAACTTTTATTACATAGAATTTTCACCAAGGTTGTTGCAAAATCCTCCCCCTTGGGGGACACTGTCCTCAATGTTCAGTCACACATATACCTCAGCTACATACTGAAAAAAGACATACTACTCATGGAGCTTTATAACATAGCTTGATGCATTATTTATAATGAAAGATCCACTCAAGGGAAAAACATCATGACAATATGACAACATATTGCATAGTGGAGCTTTATAACACATCTCATTACGGTATTTACAATGATCATCCTACTATGTGCCAACTCATATAATATAATTACATCATGATAACGTAATAACATGACACCCATATCACATAGTGGAGCTTTATAACATAGCTCATTACAATATTTACATCCATACATGGGTGTACATATAGAAACATCATCAAAGATATAGATACCAAAACATATGCCAAATCATATACCAAATCATGTGTCAAAACATATACTAAACACCATATCTAAGCATTTATGAAAACATCTTATAGCATATATCAAACCATCATAAACCAGATATCAACCACCATAAAGAAAATTCCAAAACACCATCTCAAGTTGATTTGCCTCAAATAGAACACAAGGAAGGATACGTGGCCCAAATTTGATCTACCATCTCCCATGTAGGTTCATCAGGCCCAAAGTGCTTCCATTTCACTTTAACTTGCTCGATTGCTCAGTTCTAGAGCATGAGCACCTTTTTCTGCAATATACATTGAGCCTTCAACTGGAATTATCGATCTAGTTCCACCTACAATACAAACTGGTCAATTACATGATCAACATCTTTAAAAATACTTCTTAAGAAAAGATACATGGAAAATATCATGGAATTTCACTATCAGAGGCAGTGCAAATTGATAGGCGACTGGACTAATCCTCTCAATGATGCTAAAGGGTCCACAAAACCGTAGTGCTAGCTTGGCACATGATCCAATCTGCAAGGATCTATTCTTCGGTTTGATGTAATACACTTGTTCCCCAACCTAGAACTCCTTGAACAACATGTTCCTGTCTGCATAACTCTTCTGTCTATCCTATGCTACCTTGAGATTCTTCTTGATCACCTGCATTTCTTGTTCCATGTCTTTCAACATATCTGGTCCAATCAATAACCTACTAATTGGATCACTCCAAGTGATAGGGGTGTTGCAACTTTTCCCATACAATTCCTCAAAAGGACTCATCCTTAGTGACTCCTGATAATAAATTTTTTTTGGCGAACTCAACCAAAGGGAGATACTCTTCCCACTTCCATTGTTGATGCATCATATACATCCTCAACATGTCCTCTAATATTTTGTTGACCCTCTTTGTCTGTCCATCTTCCTGAAGATGATAAGTTGTGCTGAAGGCCAACTCTGTGCCCAAACCTACAAATAACTCCTTTCAAAACTTGGAAGTGAACTTCAAATCCCTATCTCACAAAATCTTCTTAGGAACACCATGTAGTCTAACCACATCTCTAATGAATACCTATGCCACATCACTAGCTGAGAACATAGACTTCACCGGAATGAAGTGTGCAACTTTTGTTAACCTATCCATAATGACCATGATGGAATCATGTTGGTTCACTATCTTCGAAAACCCTGTGATGAAGTCCATGGAAATAACCTCCCATATCCATTCTAGAATGACAACTAGCTGTAGCAGTCCACCTAGATGTTTACACTCTGCCTTCACTCTCTGACAATCAAAGCATCTAGCCACAAACTCTACTACATCCCTCTTCAAATTCATCCAATAATAATATCTCTTCACTGTTGTTAGTGTCTTCTGATAACCTGGGTGAGCTGAATATGATTTCACATGAAATTCCCT
The DNA here is from genome assembly GCA_000404065.3 of Pinus taeda. Classification (NCBI taxonomy): domain Eukaryota; kingdom Viridiplantae; phylum Streptophyta; class Pinopsida; order Pinales; family Pinaceae; genus Pinus; species Pinus taeda. The sequence goes on along the minus strand of APFE030794407.1, from coordinate 63,583 downwards.
CAAAATCACCTTCTTGGGCTCACTATTATCAGGTACATATATCATGTCTCAGAACCTTACCAATCCATTTGTTGTAAGCCAATAGTCCGTGCCTTGGGCATCTGCACCTGTACTTGTACCTGTACTACCACCTATACCTATACCTATACCATGACCTATACCTGTACCTGTACTATCACCTCGCTGCAACATATGCACAATCTCCATATACCTGACAACCTGCTGTCCATTTTGCAAGATCCTATCCTGTAAATCTGTCCCATAGGATCTCATACCTGCCAATTAATTTACCTGTATCCATCTACTGAGAGCATCTGCCACCCTATTCTCCTTACTTTTGATGTACCTGATCTCGAAATCAAACTCGTTGATCATGGCCAACCATCTAGCCTGCTTGGCATGCAAATTTAGCTGGTCACTGAAATACCTCAACCCAATCTGATCACTCATAAGAATAAACCACATATCAAGAAGATAATGCCTCCACATATTCAGTGCATGTATGATCGCTACTAACTCAAGATCATGTGTTAGGTAGTTCTACTCGTGCTCGTTTAGTTTCCAGGACTCATAGCATGTTAGCTATCCATCCTACATAAGGAATCCACCAAGCCCTCTCTTACAAGTATCTTTGCATACCACAAAATGCTTGTTCGGATCTACAATTTGTAGTATTGGTGCATGTGCCAACAATTGCTTAAGCTTCTTAAAGCTAGCCTCACACTCCTCATTCCATTAGAACTTCTTACCTTTCCTCTGCAGGGATGTAATGGGATAAGCAATCCGTGAAAGGTTCTTGATGAACCTTCTATAATATCTTGCCAGACCCATGAAAGATCTCACCTCGTCCACACTCTTAGGATCTACCCACTACATGATGGCCCTTATCTTCTCTAGATCTACTGTAATGCCTTCCTTGAAGACAACATGTCCCAAGTAGTGTAACTTAGTCTAAAAGAAAATACACTTGCTAATCTTAGCATACAACTGATGCTCCCTCAACAACCTCAACATTGTTACTAAATGCTCAACATGCTCTTCCTCATTTTTAGAATATACCAGTATATCATCATTGAACACAATAACAAACTTATCCAACTATGGATGCAACACATTATTCATCAAACACATGAATGTAGCTGGAGCATTAGTTCAGCCAAATGGAACAACAACAAACTCATAATGCCCATACTGTATCTAAACACAATATTGTAAATGTTCTCTTCTTTGATGCATACCTTATTGTATCTGGATCTAAAGTCAATCTCTAAGAACACTGTTGCTCCCTTTAGGTAATCGAACAAGTCATCAATCCTTGGCAAATAATATCTATTCTTGATAGTCACTTTGTTCAACTACCTGTAATCAATGCATAATTTGAGGGTACCATCTTTCTTCCCCAAAAACAAGACTGGTGTTCCCCAAGGTTATACACTTGGCCTAATTTATCCCTGTTCCAACATTTCCTTCAATTGCAATTTTAACTTGACCAACTAGGTGTGCTCATCATGTAAGGTTGTTTCGATGTTGGAGATGCCCCTAGCACTAACTCAATCAAAAAGTCTACCTCCTGGTGAGGTGGAAACTCTATAATGTTATTAGGAAATAAATCCTAAAACTGCTACAAAAGTAGGTACTTGTTCAACACATCCACATCCTTAGACTCCTTACCCTTATCACTAGAAATGTGTATTACAAATAGCTTGCACCGATTCCTGCGGCTACACTTTACTTGCATTGTTGTCACCATCCTAACCGATGTAGCTTTCTTATTACCTTGTAATACTCTTGGTTCTCCATTTTCATAAACACACTCAATAGCTTTATCATAGTAGTCAACCTTGGTTCTATGTAGATACAACCAATCCATGCCCAATAACATATTGTATGAACACAATGGTAATACATTTAATTGTGTTGTTGTAGGTGTTAGTGTCTATGATTAACTAGTGATCAAATGTACTCTTTCAAAGTCAGTTGATAGGGTCCTAGGTCAAATTGTTATAGAATTTTCAAATAAAATTTGGTCATTGGTCAATGTCTAGGTATTATTACTACTCCCTCCATTTTCAAAATCATAAAATTCCATCATGGTCTTGTCATCACTCCTTGTGATAAGTCATCAAATGAGTGTCTTGGTCATCATTTTGGTCATCAAATCATAATCATGCATACTTTAAGGGTTCAAAGTTCCAAATCATGATTTTACATATGCATTTGGTGTCAACATTAGGTCAGGTCATCAAAAGTCATATAGGAGTCATGTCATAACCATAGTAACCATCATGGAAGTCAGTAATTAGGTAAAACATGTTCAAAAAATATTTCAAAGGTACATTTCACCCCCCATGGAGATGTAACCTTGCCTAATAAAGTTATTAGCTACAGTACACTATCTCATCACATCATTTCTCAAAAAGCACATGTGATGTCATTCCACTACCAAAGAAAAAATCGACTTTCCAAGCTATAAAGGACCATCCAAAGCATTCAAACACATGATTCCATATTCCTAGAGCTCTCATCCATAATTAAGCCTCATCTTAACCTTCATAGCCTTCTACTTTGCATCATTAAGCCCTAACTATCTAGCATGTTGCATTTCTGCCTAAGCACGTTGCGCTTTTGCTAGCACGCTATGTTTTTTTGTTTTTGGAGGCTAAAGGAGAAACAAAAAGTTCCAATCAGAATTATATAGGTTCCACAAGCTCTAATCAAGTAAGTATAGCCTCTCATCAACTCTCATACAATCATTTTCCTTCAACAAATGGTGAAATCCCTCTCCTAGGGTTTTTCGCCGTGTTTTCTTCATTTCAGTCAAAAAAATCCTATTTTCTCTCCCTAAAACCCTTTTACACACTTCATGCACCTTCACAAACCATTTTCCGCACTCATCTCCCTCATTTCCATCATTTTCCATAAAAACCCTAGCCCATGTTTCATTTTTGCAAAAATTCTGGGTTAGGACTGTGTTTTGGCCCTTTCCCCTCTTTCACTCACTCATTTCAAAAAATTACAATTTCCAAGTCTCCCTAACATCTATCCCTAACCCCTAGAATTTCCCTAGAATTTTCCCTAATCCCTATGCCCTCCATTCCCTTCCCTAAACTAGCTTCCTTTTTTCCCTTGTTTCCCAATCCTACCCTACCCTTCCTTCCTATCAAACTAGGGTTTTGTAAAGCAAATCAACACCATGGATAGTGAAAAGAAGAAGTATAACAAAGGAGGAAATATCTCCATATATGAGCCAATTCATATGCAAGAGATCAATGTCTCATCATTCATCAAGAAGACATTTGAAGATGTGGGTTGCCTAGGGTTTTATGAGAAGATGCAAGAGGTAGGTTTCCATGCTAAGTTAACCAACCATTTTGCCACAAATTTCAAGAGGGATAAGACCACCATAGTAGGGATGGAATTCATCATGTTAGCAAATGTCATAGCTTCAGCTACAGGTATCCCTAACCAAGGAGAAATTTGGTTTAAGGGGATGGATTTGGGTATTGAAAACTAAAAATTCTTCCTGAAACCACACTACAAAGATGTTCCCAATCATATCTTTCTTTTTAGAAAATTATTAGATAGATATGCTCCTTTCATGAAGATGATTACGAAGTATTTAACTTGTGAAGGGAGGTTTTCTAGGTTTTATCAGTATCACATAAGGTTACTGATGCATTTCACTTTCATCAAATAACTAAACCTACCCAATTACTTGTTTAGAATCTTGGTCAAGATGGCTGAGAAAGTGAAAAGAAAAGGGAGACGTCATCAAGAAATTTTATTTCATCATGGTTTGGTCAAAATCATAGTTCTTTATCATCTTTCAAAGGTTAACATACTATGGGAGAAATTCATGCAAGCAACTGCTCTTATGCCTACCACTAGTCAACCTAATAGTCAAAGCACTCCATTAGCACCATCTAAGCCATAGGAGGTTGGCTCATCAAATAGGCCATCAATGAAAAAGACACCTAGGGAAAAGATAACAAAGATTTATAGCAGAGGTAAAAGATTCATGTTTTCCCTTGAAATAGTTGAGATGCCTAGACCTAGAACTGGCTCTCAAGCTCAGATGTTTCCTAGGAAGACTACCAATGAGGAAAGTGTTTATCCTAGAACTATGAGACAAGAGATACCAATAGGTAAAAATGATGCACCGTTGCATAATGAATAGCAGGGACCTTTAGATGTTGACATGGATCACTTAACAGATCACAATGTAGACAAATTAATTAAACAAATAATTAAATAAAAAGAGGTAGAGATCAGAGAGCTCAAAGATGATCTTGCCAAGGCAAACTTCATGATATCCTTTTTACAACAAGAGAAAAGGCAGCTCAAAGTAAATCAACTATTGTTAAGCAAAACTAGAGGAGATCATCCCTCATCCAGTAAAGCATATTTGATGGTGGAGAAGGATAAGGGCAAGGCCATCATAGATGTGGAGAAACTAGAGGACAAGGAAGTTCAGGTACAACCAAGGAGGCCAAAGACAAGAGCAGTAGCAAGAAAAGAAGGATAGGAAAATGAGTCATCTCCTCCTCAAGTACACCAAAATCTAGATAACACTATAGCAGTTAAGATTGAGAAGGAAAAAGAAAACTGGCTTGAGAGAATCAATGCACACCTGGAGAAGATACTAAAGAAGGAAAACAAAGCCATAACCCTTCAGAAACACATGCCTAGACATTATTACACCAGGAACTGGACTTACAAAATTAGGATTAGGAACATGAAAAGGAGACTTAAGAAAACCATAATCAAGCTAAATAAGAGAGATAGCTTAGATTTTCTTGCTGACGCATCTCTAGTTGTCTAGCCCATGTTTAAAAAATGAAGAAGAAACAAATTTTGAGACGTTTTGGTCATTTTTGAATTTCTGTGTTAATTCTGGCAATTTGATGCATAGAAACACAACGTGGTCACACTGCACTTCTTCTCAGAGAATCTAAATGACATGTGGCTTACATGTGTGGATAGATCTTGACCCCTATGTCACAGATATGTGACTGCTCTTTCATGTTAGCTCACAATTTTGAAGAAAAAGCAAAAAAAAAAAAAAAAAAAGAAGCAAATTTTCATGTTTTTGCCACTATTTTGGACCCCATGCTATGCTTCTGGAGTAGCCTTGGGAGATTGAATTTTTAGGTACCTTGGAGGTGGATTTTTGCAATCTTGAAGCCTAAGAGGCCTTCTATACATTCTCTAAAACCTTCACCAACGATCATTTCAACCCAAAGATCAAGCAAAGCCACCAAAAAAGCTCCTTAAATACCACACTGTGCTTCTACTAGACCACATTGTGCTTCTAAGGATTTCGCTCCACTTCTGTGGGAAAGCTAGATCTCGAGTTTTTCTTTGTCAAATTCAAATTTGGTTGATGTAATTAATGTCAAAATATTTTTACCTGATTTAGTTGAATATTATAATGATGGTTAGAGTAGATATTTTGTAATTAAACGCTTTCAAGTCAAATTCAAATCAGTTTATGTAAAAGAAGAAAGTAGTTTCTAACTACTCATGATGTGTTAGGGATTAGGTAGGAGTAGGAAATCAGTTCCTAGGAAGGAGGATTCGACCCCTGAGAGGGGGAATGTTTTTTTACATCTATATGTATTCAGAATGAACTCATAGAGCGGGGTTGGATTCCTGAAGCTCATCTCTTGGACTAGTGTACTAGACATTTTTATAGAAATATATGCAGTTGAAGGTATTTTCATGGGATTCTTGTGATGTTATTTGTGGCATTGTGTTTCTTTAGTTTTCTTTATGAATTTGATGATTAAGTATTCCAAGCATCCATCTATATTCTTATGATGATTATCTCTTAAGTTTTAAAGCATATTTCATGATCAATATGCTTTGTTTTGTTTGAGGTTTTCACATAAGTGTTTTCTCTTCTAAGAAAATGAATTCATACTTATATGCTCATTTTTCTTCTTATTTTTCCCTCACCCTACTACAATGACAAATTTAGTTTGTGCCACTAATTGTATCTACCTTGCCCCATCTTATGTCTGCAACTGATCATTTGGGATACTTGACCTAGTTCTCAAACCTAGTGCTTCTGTCCAACAAACTCTACTGTGCTAAATACCTAGCCTAAGATCTCCATATTCTCTAGTCACTTCCACTGACTATGAGATTGTTTTTGAGAGAGCCCTCTTTGATTTGGTAGGGCTAGCTACCAAGTCCAAAGTTGGTTGGAGGTTACCTCCTTGGCTTCCTTTCTCAACCTTGCGACATTGAGGATTGCTAACATTTTTGGCGTCGTTGTCGGGGAACAAGTTTCAAATCTTCCATGGGATTTTTCTTACAAGTTCATTGAGGTATAGGCCTATGGGTGATAGGTCCTATCTTTCAAAGAAAGTTGATTCTATTTTTTAGAGCCAAAGTGCAAATTGAGAAGAACACTAGCTCCGAAAAAGCACATGAGGTCCAATCCCAATCAAAATCCTTCATCAGTAGTTGATGACCCTGAAAAGCTATTAAGAAAAAAAAAATTGTAGCCTGAAGAAGTCGAACAAGGTACACCCTCATCGGTAAGATCTACATCTCTGCCTATAGAATTTGTAGCTCTCCAAGATTTGTCTTTTGATATTCAATTTGAGTTTTCTTTATTTAGATCCAAATCAGAGTCTTTCCTTTCAGAAATAGCTTTTGATCCCTCTAAGTTTGAAACATATTTGTCATCTCTCGTGTCCATCTATTGAGTTTGATAGGAAACTTTGGACACAATTCAATAAAATTCATGATTTAGTTAATCATCTCCAATCAACCTATAAAAAGGCTTATATCCAATATCAACAAGAGATTTTGTCTACTTCTATATATATTGTTATACCTCCTCAAATAGTTGCTCCATCATTATCCACTATCAATCCGTTTCTCCCTCCAAAATCATCTCCTTCATCAAGACCTCCTATTGTGACTGTTACACCACCTTCTACAACAATTATGACAATATTTTCTCCTTTAGTTTTACCTACACAACTCACTGCTTTGCCTCAAGGTTATGGTCAGAGATTACCTTTGTTTGATGGGACAATAGAAGTCATAACCAGGCAACATTTAGATAAAGTGGTTGATTTTGTTGATCTTGAGGAAATTGATAATGAAGATGCCAAAATGCACATTATAGCATAGAGTTTTTTCTGGGGAAGTCAAGAAATGGTTCTATTCCTTAACAATTGATTCCATAACTACCTCCCAATAGTTGATGGACCTATTGCTAGCAAAGTGGGAAGAGAAGAAGAATCCTCTTCATATTATGGCCGAGTACAATGTCTTGAAGAGAAACACTAATGAATATGTGCAATATTTCACAGCCAGAATTAATTTGATATATAACTCTATCCTAGACAGTATTAAGCCTTCTCCTGGCTTGGCACTTCTTCATTATCCAGATGCTTTTGATCTAGATATAGCCTACCAGTTGAGGGAGAGAATTCCTTCTACTCTTGAAGAAATGCAAAGGAATGCAGTAAGTTTTGAGGTGAATCTTCTTACTAATAAGTTAAAGACAAAGTCAGAAAATAAGGTCACCATAAAGGAGGAGCCATCCACTTCATCGGAGGGTAAACTTGATACTTTGATCAAGACAATTGAGAAGATTATGGATAAGATGACTATCACAGAAAGATAAGCAGAACCTCCAATCAAAAATCCCAATTACAGGGGTCAATAACAACAACCCTAATTCAGGATTAAGGAAAGGTAGCAGAGGGGTGAAGATCAACAAAGTCAACAACAGATTTGTACTCCTTTTTAGAAAAATTATACACAGGGCCCAGACAAGGAAGATGAAAACTTAGAGGATCAAATTCAATTTTTTGAGGAAGATCAACAACCTATTTTCTTGACTGAAGAGGATGAATTTTCTGAAGAAGCGTATGTACCTGATGGTCAACAATATGTTCTTTCTAATTATGATATGTTAGTACTACATATAAAGGATTATCAAAAAGGCTATAAAAATGCCCTTATCCAAGTGCAGAATAACTATAGTATAAGAAATAGAAATGTACTTGTAACTTCAAATCTGAAAAGGAAAAATTCTCAAAAAGATACTCAAAATAAAGAGATGATCTCTACAAATCAAAATCAGGAAAAAGAAGCTAATAATACTAATTAGGGAAAAAGTAATGAATTTTCTACTAGCACTCAGAAGAAAGAGAAAGAAAATCAAGTTGGAGGACAAAGAAAGGAGATCTCCATGAGAGAACAATTTGAGAAGAAGGACATGCCATCTAAAGAGGTAGAAAAGCATTCTTCTTTATTTAGCCTTGAGAATGAAATTTAAAAACTTAAAGTCTCAATTCCATTGAATGAATTAATTAAGAATGATCAATACAAGTTCCTTGTAGCCAAAATGTTTAAGGTTGACCAGATGTCTAATTTGGTGAATGTCATTGATGACCACACTGAGCTTTTGTTTGGACCTGCTATAGATAATAGCTTAAAAGATAGTGAAGTTCCTCCTTTCTACCTCAGTCTCAAACTCCATGACTTCATTATCCATAATGTTATGCTAGACTCTGGGGCCTCCCATAATATTATGCCCAAAGCCATCATGGATAAGTTAGGATTGCATATTACCAAACCATACCATGACCTTTACTCTTTTGACTTGGGAAGGGTTAAGTGTCTTGGTCTTATCAAAGATCTAGTGGTATCCTTAGATCAAATTCCAGCAAAGAATGTTCTCATGGATGTTGTTGTAGCTAACATTCCCTTGATATGGAATGGTTTTCTCCTAATCGTGGGGATTCAAACTTAAAGGCACTTTGCAGCTACACCTTTCCTATGCCACTATATCAATTTTTGGACAACTTAGAAAATTATATAGGGAGAAAAAGATGAAATACATGATTAGTAACAAGGAGAGACCCAATAATCACCCAATTCATGTTGTACATACAGATTTGGAGTCTTTTATCTTGTACAATGGTGATTGTCCAGTTGAGTTAGAAAATCAGATAAAAGAAAAAGCAGAAATTCCAAAAATTTCAGATTGTGGCCATGCAGTTTCCAATGTAGAAGATCAAGAACATGTACCAAATATTTCGCAGACAAGTGCAGAAGTTGAAAAGACAACAAAAACAGTAAATGCAACATAGCCTATTGGGACAACAGATGATTCTCAAGTAGATAATCAAAATCAGTCATCCAAAATTGACCTTACCAGTGAAGAAAATGGTTTGTGGACCATGGATTTTTATGGAGCCTTAGGTAAGGAGGGAGTTGGAATTGGAATTTGGATTCATGGTTCTATGAATCAGTTAGATAATATTCCTCATAATGTTCAGTTGTGTTCCTATAAGCTAGCATTTGAGTGTTCTAACAATGAAGCAGAATATGAGGCTTTGATAGTTGGTCTTCAAATACTCAAGAAACTTGGTGCTAAGAGGATTTATGTATATGGCGACTCCAAGTTAGCAATAAATAAAGTCAAATGGTAATATGAATCCAAGCATCTTAGAATGCGAGCATACCGCAATGCAGTATTAGATATTCTTAAAACCTTTCCTGAATATACTTTATCATTGATCCCAAGAAACAACAATATCATTGTTGATTCCCTTGCCACTTCAGCCAGTATGTTTAAAATTCCTGTATATCCCAACAAGAGGTATGAGATCAATGTCAAACATCGCCCTACTATTTTGGACAACCTTCGACATTGGCAAGTTTTTTAGGATGACAAACAGATTAACAATTTTCTGCAAATGGAAGAAGAGTTTGCTAGTTCTCAGATTGATGATCGGTTTCATGAAGATGATCAGGAAATTCATGCAACTGAATTAGAGCTGCTAAAGATGAAGGATAACTCAATTCCAAGAGGTCTAGTACTCCTAGAGGAGCTATTTGATCATGATGATGTTGCATAGAAACCAAAAATGATGCCAACTAAATTAGGAGTAGAAGACCTTAATATTGGTATGCCTAAGAAGCCAAGAATGGTTAAGATATCAAATTATTTGAGTCTAGAAATGAAAGGTAAATATGTAGCACTCATTGAATTTGGTGATGTTTTTGCATGGGATTACACTAATATGAAAGTTTATGATAAGATAATAATTCAACATACCATCTCCATAAAGCCTGATTAGAAGCCTTTTCTGTCAGAAGCTCAGAGGGATGGATACTAAGTTGTTGCCCTCTATTGAAAAGGAACTAAATAGGTTGTATATTGTTGGTATTATTGTCCCTTTCCATTTCTCAAATTGGATGTCAAATCTATTACTGTAAGAAAGAAGATAGGTGAGATCCAGTTGTGTATTGATTTCTCCAATTTAAATAAAGTATCATTGAAAGACAACTATCCAATTCCAAGGATGGATCATATCCTACAGAGGGTGGTTGCTTCTTCTAAGATGTCATTGCCAGATGGATATTCAGGGCACAATCAAATCTTGGTTCATCCAAATGACCAAGAAAAGACAACTTTCATGACACCCTAGGGCACTTTCATGTACATTAAGATACCCTTTGGATTGAATAACGCATGAGAAAATTTTCAGCAAGTGGTGGGCATTGTGTTTTCAATGAGAAGGATTTATTTTTGGTCATTTATCTTGATGACATAATAATTTTCTCCAAGATAGATGAAGAGCACTTGCAACATTTAAGGACAGACTTCCAAAGGTGCAGAAAGTTTGGCATATCACTGAATCCAAAGAAAAGTTTATTTGCAATGGAGGAGGGAAAATTTCTTGATCATATCATATCTAAAGATGGCATCTAAGTAGATCCTTCAAGGATTGAGGCAATTCAGGAACTGGATTTTACTATAAATAATAAGGAGATTTAATCATTCAATGGCAAGATCAATTTCTTGAGGAGGTTTATTCCTAACCTTGTTGAAAATTTAAGGGAAATTACTAATATGTTAAAGAAAAGAAATAAAGTGAAATGGTCTGAGGAAAGAAAATCATTCAATCAAGTCAAGTTTTCAATGTCCCATGATCCTATCCGTATTAGCCTGGATTATACACTTGATTTTGTCATCTTTTCATTTGCTTTTGAACATACATTACTTGTTGTCCTCATGTAGAAGAAAGCTAAAAAAACAGAGCAGTTGATTGCCTTCTTTAGTAGAAAAAAAAGGGATGGGGCTCTTTAATATAACATCATTGAAAAGCATACATTGGCACTAGTTAAATCTTTGAAATACTTCTGAGTTTATATCCTTCATTCCCATATTATTTCCTATGTTTTGAATGTTGTTTTCAAGGATGTATTAATGTAGAATGATCCTAAAGGCATGCATGGTAAGTGGATAGTTTTTATGTTGGAGTATGACTTGGAGATTAGACCTACAAATCTAGCTTGAGGACAAGGCTTGGCTAAGCTCATGGTGGAGTCTAACTTACATTCCTTGGACATCAACCTTATTGTTGCACTTTCCAAGGAGTAGGTGGTTGATTCATTTCCTCAGCTATCTCAACTTTTTACTTCATCACCATGGTATTCAGATATAGTTCATGTGTTGCAACATTTAAATCCTCTGCTGGGTGTATCCAAGAGTAAAGGTAAATCATTGAAACTAAACGCTCTAAACTATTGTATTTTGGTGGTCATATTTTATGGAAAACTATAGCAAATAAGATATTGAGGTCGGTTTCTATTGGCCAAGTTTTTTTTTTTTTTTTGAATGTGTGTAAAAATAGTCATGAATGCCAAATTTTTCAAGGAAAGAAAAAGTTGTTACCATTGCCCTTGCAATCAATTTCAGTCCAAGAACCCTTTCAAAGTTTTTTATTTTTATTTTTATTTTTTATCTTATTTTATTTATTTATTTTCTTTTCTGATGTCTATAAAATAGTCATAAGTTGTCATGAGAGTCAAATTTTTAGGGAAAGAGGAAGTTGTTACCACTACCCTTGCAATCAATTTTAGTCCAAGAACCCTTTCAACAGTGGGGGCTTGACTTCATTGGTAAGACTCATCCTCCATCTATAGCTCAGCATAAGTGGATACTTATTGCCATGGACTATTTCACAAAGTGGATTGAGGTCATTCCCATGAGACAAGCTACAGATGCAATAATCATTCAATTCATGGAGAGTAATATTTTGTCCCGTTTTGGCTACCCACAAAAAATCATTACTGATAATGCAACAACTTTCAAATCCAAAAAGATGATACATTTTTGTGATAAGTATCACATAACACTTTGGAATTCAACAACATATTACCCTCAAGGCAATGGGCTAGCATAATCATCAAAAAAGTCACTGGTGAACATAATCAAGAAGATGTTGGAAGAGAACAAAAGGAATTGGCATAAAATATTAATCAATTCTTTACAGGGAAAAAAGAGTGAGCACGAAGAAATCTACCGGCATGTCTCCTTTTTAGCTGATATATGGTGTAGATACAGTGTTTCCAACTTCCCTAGTAGTTTTGGTGATGAAAATCTTACAAAAGGTTGACAGTGAGCCAAATGGTATTCAACGGAGAGTCAATCAAATGATCCACTTGCAGAAGTCTAGGGAAGAAGTTTTCCAGAATACTTTGAAGCTCCAAGAGAAGATTAAGAATATTTATGATAAGAAAACAAAGGCTAATGATTTCAAATTGGGAGATTTTGTTCTCTGATGGGATGCTTGAAATGAAGACAAAGGAAATCATGGTAAGTTTGAAAACCTGTGGAAAGGACTCTACAAGATTTTGACATTCAAAGGGAAAAATGATTACTTGTTAGAAGATCTTGATGGGAAAGCACTTCTAGGAGGACCAATGAATGGTAGACTCAAAGGTTATTTCACCTGATCTTGCACAAAATTTTTCATTTCCATTGTAAATAACATTTTTATTTTTCTTTAAAGGAGTGAAGGAGCTGTCAAAGAAGTTTGAAGCCCGAGGAGAAGGCCGTAAGGCTTCTCTGATCAGTTATTGTTTTCTTTCTAAAGTTGTAAAGTCAATTTTTTCTGTCAAGTCAAGTCAGTTTCAAGTTTTCTTAAGTTTATTCAGTGATTCCTTTGAGTGTCAAGTGTTTCATTTGGACTCCATTGCCCAATGGATGAGGCTACCTGGTCTATAGTGTTCTTGACACCTCCAAAAGGAGTTGCCATCCCTAGCTGGAGCCAATGCTAGTGTGTATGAGTCACCAGTGATCAAATGTACTCTTTCAAGGTCAATTTATAGGGTCCTAGGTCAAATTTTTATAGTTTCAAATAGAATTTTTAAATAAAATTTGATCATTGGCCAGTGTTTAGGTATTATTACTACTCCCTCCATTTTCAAAATCATAAAATTCCATCATGGTCATGTCATCACTCCTTGTGATAGGTCATCAAATGAGTGCCTTGGTCATCATTTTCGTCATCAAATAATAGTCATGCATACTCTAAGGCTTCAAAGTTCCAAATCATGATTTTATGTATGAATTTGGTGTCATCATTAGGTCATGTCATCAAAATTCATATAGGAGTCATGTCATCACCATAGTCAACATCATGGGAGTTAGTAATTAGGTAAAAATTGTTCAAAAAATATTTCAAAGGTACATTTCACCCCTCATGGAGATGTAACCTTTCCTAATAAATTTATTAGCTACAGTACACTATCTCATCACATCAATTCTCAAAAAGCACATGTGATGTCACGCCACTACAAAAGAAAAAATTGACTTTCCAAGCTATAAAGGACCATCCAAAGCATTCAAACACACCATTGCATCTTCCTAGAGCTCTCATCCACCATTTATCCTAATCTCATCCTTTAGAGCCTTCATCTTTCCATCATCAATCCCTAACTAGCTAGCACATTGTGTTTCTGCTTAAGCAAGTTGTGTTTTTACTAGCCCGTTGTGCTTTTGGTTTTTGGAGGCTAAAGGAGAAAAAAAAAGGTTCAATTAGAATTCTACAGGTTCCAGAGGCTCTAATCAAGTAATTATAGCCTCTCATCAGTTGTCATACAATCATTTTCCTTCCGCAAATGGTGAAATCCCTCTCTTAGGGTTTTTCGTTGCATTTTTGGGTTTTCATGGTGTTTGCTTCATTTTAGTCACAAAAATCCTAGTTTCCTACCCTAACACCCTTGTACACACTTCATACACCTTCCCAAACCATTTACCACACTCATCTCCCTCATTTACATAATTTTTTCTAAAAAACCTAACCCACATTGTGCTTTTGCAGAAATTATAGGTTAGGACTGCGTTTTGGCCCTTTTCCCTTCTTTCACTTACTCATTTCAAAAAAATCCAGTTCCCAAGTCCCCCTAACATCTATCCATATCCCCTGGAATTTCCCTAGAATTTTCCCTAATCCTTATCCCATCCATTCCCTTCCCTAAACTAGCTGCCCTTTTTCCCCTGTTTTCCCAATCCTACCCTACCCTTCCTTCCTATCAAACCAGGGTTCACCATGGATAGTGAGAAGAAGAAGTATAACAAATGAGGAAATATGTCCAGATATGAGCCAACTCATATGCAGGAGATCAATTCCTCATCATTCATCAAGAAGTCATTTGAAGATGTGGGTTGCTTAAGTTTTTGTGAGAAGATATAGGAGGTAGGATGCCATGCTAAGTTAACCAGCCTTTTTTCCACAAATTTAAAGAGGGATAAGACCACCATAATAGGGATGGACTTCATCATATCAACAGATTTCATAGCTTTAGCTACATGTATCCCTAACCAAGGAGAAAGCTAGTTTAAGGGGATGGATTTGGATATTGAAAACTACAGAGTCTTCCTAAAACCAAACTACAAAGATTCTTCCACTCATATCTTTCCTTTCAGGCATCTATTAGATAGATATGCTCCTTTTATGAAGATGATTATGAAGTATTTAACTTGTGAAGGGAGGTTTTCTAGGCTGTATCAGTATCACATAAGGTTGTTGATGCGTTTCACTTCCATCAAACAGCTAAACCTACCCAATTACTTGTTTAGAAGCTTGATCAAGATGGCTAAGAAAGTGCAAAGCAAAGGGATAGATCATCAAGCAAGTTTATTTCATCATGGTTTGGTCAAAATCAGAGTTCTTTATCATCTTTCATAGATTAACATACCATGGGAGATATTCATGAAAGAAACCTCTCTTATGCCTACCACTAGTCAACTTAATAGTAAAAGCACTCCATCAGTACCATCTAGGCCACAGGAGGTTCACTCATCAAGTAGGCCATTAGTGAAAAAGACACCTAAGGAAGAGATTACAAATATTTATAACAGAGATAAATGATTGGCGTTTTCCCCTGAAATAGTTTAGATGCCTAGACCTAGAATTAGGGCTCAAACTAAGATGTTGCCTAGGAAGACTATCAATGAGGAAAAAGTTATGCCTAGCACTATAAGACAAGAGATATCAATAGGAAAAAATGATGCACCATTGCATAATGAAGAGCAGGCACCTTTAGATGTTGACATGGCTCACTTAGAATATCACAATGTAGACAAATTAGCTGAAGAAATAATTAAAGAAAAAGAGGCAAAGATCAAAGAGCTCAAAGATGATCTTGCCAAGGCAAACTTCATGATATCTTTTTTGTAGCAAGAGAACATGAAGCTCAAAGTAAATCAATTTTTGCTAAGAAAACCTAAAGGAGATCATCCCTCATCCAATAAAGAATATTTGATGGTGGATAAGGATAAGGGAAAGGCCATTATAGATGTTGAGAAACTAGAGGACAAGGAAGTTCAAGTACAACCAAGGAGGCCAAAGATAAGAGCAATAGCAAGAAAGGAAGGATAGGGAAAATGAGTAATCTCCTCCTCAAGTACACCAAAATCTAGATAACACTATAACAACTAAGATTGAGAAGGACAAAGAAAAATGTCTTGAGAGAATTAATGAATACCTGTATAAGCTACTAAAGAAGGAAAACAGAGTCACAAACGTTCAGAGACACATGACTAGACATTATTACACTAGGAACTAGATTTATAAAATTAGGGTTAGGAACATGAACATGAGACTTAAGAAAACCCTAATCAAGCTAAAGAAGAGAGATAAGTTAGATGTTCTTGTTGATTCATCTCTAGTTGTCTACCTGGTGATTAAAAAATGAAAAGCAACAAATTTTGAGAACTTTTGGTCATTTTTGAATTTTTGTGTTAATTTTGGCAATTTGATGCATAGACGCGGACACACTACGCTTCTTCTCAGAGCATCCAAATGACATGTGGCTTACATGTGTGGATAGCTCTTGACCCCTACATCACATATATGTACTCGCTTGTTCATTTTAGCTCATAGTTTTGAAGAAAAGGTAAACAAACTAGCAATTTTTCATGCTTCTACCACTATTTTGGACCTCACGCTGTGCTTCTAGAGTAGCCTTGGGAGATTGAATTTTTAGTTTCCTTGGAGGTGGTTTTTTGCAAGCTTTAAGCTCTAGAGGCCTTCTACACATGCTCAGATACCTTCACCAACCATCAATTCAACTCAAAGATCAAGCAAAGCCACCAAAAAATCTCCTCAAAGACCACATTGTGCTTCTGAGGATTTCACTGTGCTTCCGTGGGAATGCCAGATCTCGAGTTTTGCTTTGTCAAAGTCAAATTTGGTTGATGTATTTAGTGTCCAAATATTTTTACTTGATGTAGTTAAATATTATAATGATGATTAGAGTGGATATTTTGTAATTAAATGCTTTCAAGTCAAATTCAAATCAGTTTATGTAAAAGAGGAAAGTAGTTTCTAACTACTCATGATGTGGCGGGGATTAGGTAGGAGTAGGAAATCAGTTCCTAAGAAGGAGGATTTGACCCTTGAGAGGGGGAATGTTTTTTTACATCTATATGTATTCAAAATGAACTCATAGAGGGGGTTGGATTTTTAAGGCTCATCAGTTGGACTAGTGTACTAGACATTTTTGCAGAAATATATGTAGTTGCAACTATTCTCATGGGATTCTTATGATGTGTTTTGTGGAAATGTGTTTCTTCAATTTTCTTTATGAATTTTATGATTAAGTATTTCTAGCATCCACCTATATTATTCTGGTGATTATCTCTTAAGTTTTAAAGTAGATTTCATGATCAATATGCTCTATTTTGTTTGAGGTTTTCACATAAGTGTTTTCTCTTCTAAGAAAATGAATTCATACTTATATGCTCATTTTTCTTCTTCTTTTTCCCTCACCCTACTACAATGAAAAATTTACTTTGTGCCACTGATTGTATCTACCTTTCCCCATATTATCTCTGCAACTAATCATTTGGGGTACTTGACCTAGTTCTCAGACCTAGTGCTTCTTTCCAACAAACCCTAAATCAAACCCTACTATGCTCAATACCTAGCTAAGATCTAAATATTCTCCAGTCACTTCCATTAACTATGAGATTTTTTTTGAGAGAGTCGTCTCTGAGTTGGTAGGGCAAGTTACCAAGTCCAAAGTTGGTTTGAGGTTACCTCCTTAGCTTCCTTTCTCAATCTTGGGACACTGAGGAGTGCTAAAAGTAGGCATTCCATTTAAGTCAAATGCGCAAACTCTTACCCAATGATGCACTCGCTTCTTTGTACTTGTGGCCAAATGCACTAACCAAGACTTTGTATGCAAATCCTTATTCAAACTACACGTATCCACCAAGTCAGGACTAACATAGCTATAATTAGATCTAGGGTTAATCAAAATAGAAATAACCTGATCAAAAATCTTACCCTCCATCTCCATGATAGATGCCTAGAGTTCTGCCTGTCTATTGTCGAGTATCACTGCATTTATCTCTGCTAGTTTTTCCTGTTTCTTTATGATTCTTTCATTATCTGCCTTACAACTCCTTATCTCTTCCTTTAAACTTCTCAGTGTTACTGCCAAATCAGAAGAGTTCCCAACATAATACTTCTCTTCGGATTCATACGGAGAGTCTCTATAGTCAACCATCTTGCTAGTCATTTGATATTTCTTCCTACAAGGCATAATTTGTCAAATAAACCAAATCACAGTAGATCAGTGTACCTTAATATAGCTTAGGGAGGATGCCTTGTCTGCAATATCGCCAAATTGGCGTGATACACGTATAACATAATCATAACAACATATCGACATATACAAGTAAATGTATCAACTCATAAACATCACTCTAACTAGGATCCAGTCATCTATGCAAGGCCATATCAAAAACACATGCTATGACCTCATGCATGATACTCCATTGCACACATTACTACATGTGTTGAAAATAGAAACAAGAAATGATAGAAATAGAATCCAAAATATTCCAATTTTAATTTGTTCTTGAATTGAAATTGAATTTAATCTCACCAACTTCTTGGAAATAATTAATTAATTCATTTTGGATTAATTAGTTGGAGAAATTCAAGTTAGAAGTCTTTCTGCAGTCATGCAAGAGTTATCCCTTAAATTAAGGAGATTATCCCTTAATTAAGGAGATTATCCCTTAATTAAGGAGATAAGATTGAGTTATATTTGAGTTGTAATTAGCTAACTCATTTTACTGAGTTAAGTCCAGATAAATTAGTTCCAAACTGTTTGAGGAACTAATTGTGAGTTATCAGTCCGTTGATGCATGCATGCACTCAACTAGTGTACTCCATATAACTGAAGATCCCCTCATCAGAAACTCATGCATGTCTATTTTGAGAAATACCCAGTTGATATTAAAGACAAGGACAGTGTACTATCAGTTACATGTGTTTTCCTATAAAGGAAACTCATGCATGCAGTCGAGGGAAGGTTCCTTGAGGATTGTGCAATTTCGACAGGGTGTGAGATCAGTGTTCCACTTGGTAACAGGAGGATCACCCAGAGGAACTGTGCAAGGAAATAAGATCTTCGAGGGCAGAGAGGAAGGCTTGTGAGAATCTTTGATTATCTGTGAGCATCTAAGAGAATCGTACTGAGAGCTGGCTAGTTGTGAGAGCTAAGGATTTGTATAATTTTGATGTATTTCCACCTTGTATGATAATACAAATGGTGGGAATTTTAGTTGAGGCTTTCCCCAAAGTATTTTCATGTGTTTGGTTCATTGATTCTTCTTATTCTAGTTATATGTGTTCAGCTCGATATTGCTCAATCTTTAAGCTTCCGCAAATTGATAGTAGAAGTAGATTATAGTATTTTGCTTTGGTTATATTGCATTATCGAGTTTATCTACAGTCAGATTTTTTATAGAGATCTCAAAGGTAGATTTGTAGAGAATTTGTAGAATTTCTACATGGCATCAAAGCTAGCTGATCTATAGAGAAATTTCTACACGGTATCAGAACCAAGTTTATCGGAGCTGTGAACAAGTATACGGAGAAGAGAATTTGAAGTTTGAAGTTTAGGGTTACAGGTGAAAAATCGAATTCTTATCATACTTCAAGGTTGTCCAATGGCGTTCTATGGCTTGAGACTCGAGTATGCCTTGGAAGGTAGCTCGAATTACATAGGATGGAAATATTGCATGCTGGCTGTATGAGAAGACAATGGCTTGAAGGATTTCACTGATCAAGAAATCCCAAAGCTGGGTTCAACTAATGCACAAGATTTGGCTGAGTGGAAGAAGTGTGTGGCGAGGGTGAGACAAATCATCCTTGAGGGAGTTCGAGACCATATTGTCTCGAGTCTCTATGGGAAGGATACAACATATTCAATGTGGAATACATTGAAGGACCTCTACCAGAACAATAGCGACCAAAGGAAATTAGCACTCAAAGATAAGCTTCGAAGAATTAAGATGGAGAATGTTGATACTATTTCCACATATATGAACAAGCTCACCACTTACAGAGATGAGCTTCGTAGTGTGGGAATAACTATTTTCGATGATGATATGGTGAGCCTCGCTCTCCTTGGCCTTCCAAAGAGCTGGAATAGCTACCAGGACTCTGTGAATGGAAGGGAGAAACTATCGGATTGGGAACAATTGTGGTCGGATCTCATGCAGGAGGAGATTAGGAGGAGCACTCGAGATGGTTCTTCATCCAAGGATGATGATGAAGAAAATCTGGCCTTAACGAGTAAGGAAAGGAAAGGGAAGGGGACAGATTCCCATTCCAAATAGAATTCTGCTCATGGAGGGAAGAAGGGTGACAAGTCTAAAGTGAGATGCTTTAATTGTCATAAGATGGGACATTATGCGACTAATTTCCCATTGAAGAAGTCCAAGAAGGGATCCTCGGAATGATCGGAAGGTGAGGCATTAGCCTCTTAGTTCAAAATGGACTTCACCCTCATCACATGCATGGTGTCATCGATGATGGGTTGTGTTTGGTATCTTGATAGTGGAGCCTCATTCCACATGACCGACGATAAAATTTTATTCAGTACCTTCGAGGAGAAAGACCTCAATATGCGCATAGAGATGGGTGACGACGAAAAGTATAGTGTTTCAGGAGTGGGCATGGTTTCTTTTAAGAGGGAGCATGGAGCTCCTATCACCTTGACAGATGTGAAGTATGTGCTTGGACTGAAGAAGAACTTGGTATCGGTCGCGATGTTGGAAGACAAAGGCTACGATGTTTTCTTCAGCAAAGGAAAGGCGTTCCTTAGACACATCACCATGAGACAGGTGAAACAGATCGGTTCATGAGTTCAAAACCTGTATTCTCTTGAGGTTCAAGATGCATGCAAAGCCTTAAGGAACAAGGAAAATATTAGAGACTTGGTGGTTGAGATGGAAAGTAAATTACCTCTCAACATGCAGCCCCAAAAGAAGTCTCATGCAATTGTGGAGGAGCCACAATTAGAGTGGGCATAGGGATCACATGCAGCCATACCTCCAGGTGTGAGGTGGGGCGATGTGAAGTGATAGTCCCATGAAAGCTAAAATTGGGCAGGGTCCATTGAGAGGTTTTATCTCATAGATCATACCTTACTATGGGAGCCCAAAGTACATAGTAGCGGGAGGAATCAGTGGGGTTGATGTAGTTAGAGATCAAAGTGACAAAGGCTAGAGCAGTCAGATATTGAAGAGTGCAGAGAAGGATTGACAACAGTGCAGAAAGGTAGAGTCAACAGAAGCACAAAGTTTTCAGTTGATAGAGGCAATAGCAGTCAGAGACTTTGATGACAGATGCATCATACTGATTCAAGTTAGATGTTTTTTTTTTTTTTTTTTTTTAGAGTTGCTAGAGCAACAACACTTGAGAGAAGTGTTGCATGCAGAACATTCCAAAGGTTCAGGATCAGGATTGAGTTGAATTCCTTTCTTGTTGAGAGGGAGTGTTGAAAATAGCAACAAGAAATGATAAAAATAGAATCCAAAATATTCCAATTTAAATTTGTCATTGATTAAAATTGTGAATTAAAATCGAATTTAGTCTCACCGGCTTCTTGGAAATAATTAATTTATTCATTATGGATTAATTAGTTGGAGAAATTCAAGTTAGAAGTCTTTCTGCAGTCATGCAGGAGTTATCCCTTAAATTAAGGAGATAAGATTGAATTATATTTGAGTTGTAATTAGTTAACTCAGTTTACTGAGTTAAGTCCAGTTAAATTAGTTCCAAACTATTTGAGGAACTAATTGTGAGTTATCAGTTCGTTGATGCATGCATATACTCAACTAGTGTACTCCAGATAACTGAAGATTCCCTCATCAGAAACTCATGCATGTCTATTCTGAGAAAGACCCAGTTGATATTAAAGACAAGGATAATGTACTATCAGTTACATGCGTTTTCCTATAAAGGAAACTCATGCATGCAGTTGAGGGAAGGTTCCTTGAGGATTGTGCAGTTCTGACAGGGTGTGAGATCAGTGTTCTACTTGGTAACAGGAGGATCACCCAGAGGAACTACGCAAGGAAATAAGAGCTTGGAGGGCAGAGAGGAAGGCTTGTGAGAATCTTTGATTATCTGTGAGCATCCAAGAGGATCATACTGAGAGCTGGCTAGCTGTGAGAGCTAGGGATTTGTATAATTTTGATGTATTTCCAACTTGTATGATAATACAAATAGTGGGGATTTTAGCTAAGGCTTTCCCCAAAGTATTTTCATGTGTTTGGTTCATTGATTCTTCTTATTCTGGTTATATGTGTTCAGCTCGATATTGCTCAATCTTTAAGCTTCCGCAAATTGATAGTAGAAGTAGATTATAATATTTTTCTTTGGTTATATTGCATTATCGGGTTAATCTACAGTCAGATTTTCTATAGAGATCTCAAAGGTAGATTTATAGAGAATTTGCAGAATTTCTACATGGCATCAAAGCTAGCTAATCTATAGAGAAATTTCTACACGGTATCAGAGCCAAGTTTATTGGAGTTGTGAACAAGTATATGGAAAAGAGAATTTGAAGTTTGAATTTTGGGGTTGCAGGTGAAAAATCGAATTCTTATCATACTTCAAGGTTGTCCAATGGTGTTCTATGGCTTGAGACTCGAGTATGCCTTGGAAGGTAGCTCGAATTACATAACATGGAAAGATCGCATTCTGGCTGTATTAGAAGACAATGGCTTGAAGGTTTTCATTGATCAAGAAATCCTAAAGCTGGGTTCAACTAATGCACAAGATTTGGCTGAGTGGAAGAAGTGTGTGGCCAGGGTGAGACAGATAATCCTTGAGGGAGTTCGAGACCATATTGTCTCGAGTCTCTATGGGAAGGATACTCCATATTCAATGTGGAATACATTGAAGGACCTCTACCAGAACAATAGCGACCAAAGGAAATTATCACTCAAGGATAAGCTTCGAAGAATCAAGATGGAGAATGTTGATATTATTTCCACATATATGAACAAGCTCACCACTTACAGAGATGAGCTTCGCAGTGTGGGAATAACTATTGTCGATGATGATATGGTGAGTCTCGCTCTCCTTGGCCTTCCAAAGAGTTGGAATAGCTACCAGGACTCTGTGAATGGAAGGGAGAAGTTATTGGATTGGGAACAATTATGGTCGAATCTCATGCAGGAGGAGATCAGGAGGAGCACTCGAGATGGTTCTTCATCCAAGGATGCTGATGAATAAAATCTGGCCTTAACGAGTAAGGAAAGGAAAGGGAAAGGGACAGATTCCCATTCCAAATAGAATTCTTCTCATGGAGGGAAGAAGGGTGACAAGTCTAAAGTGAGATGCTTTAATCATAAGATGGGACATTATGCGACTAATTTCCCATTGAAGAAGTCCAAGAAGGGATCCTTGGAATGATCGGAAGGTGAGGCATTAGCCTCTTAGTTCGAAATGGACTTCACCCTCATCACATGCATGGTGTCATCGATGATGGGCTGTGTTTGGTATCTTGATAGTGGAGCCTCATTCCACATGATCGACGATAAAAGCTTATTCAGTACCTTGGAGGAGAAAGACCTCAATATGCACATAGAGATGGGTGACGACGAAAAGTATAGTGTTTCAGGAGTGGGCACGGTTGCTTTTCAGAGGGAGCATGGAGCTCCTATCACCTTGACAGATGTGAGGTATGTGCTTGGACTGAAGAAGAACTTGGTATCGGTCGCGATGTTGGAGGACAAAGGCTACGATGTTTTCTACAATAAAGGAAAGGCGTTCCTTAGACACATCACCACATTACAGGTGAAACAGATCGGTTCATGAGTTTAGAACCTGTATTCTCTTGAGGTTCAAGATGCATGCAAAGCCTTGAGGAGCAAGGCAAATGTTAGAGACTTGGTGGTTGAGATGGAAAGTAAATTACCTCTCAACATGCAGCCCGAAAGAAGTCTCAGACAATTGTGGAGGAGCCAAAATTGGAGTGGGCATAGGGATCACATGCAGCCATACCTCCAGGTGTGAGGTGGGGCGATATGAAGTGATAGTCCCATGAAAGCTAAAATTGGGCAAGGTCCATTGAGAGGTTTTATCTCATAAATCATACCTTGCTATGGGAGCCCAAAGTACATAGTAGCGGGAGGAATTAGTGGGGTTGATGTAGTTAGAAATCAAACTGACAGAGGCTAGAGCAATCAGATATTGAAGAGTGCAGAGAAGAATTGACAACAGTGCAGAAAGGCAGAGTCAACAGAAGCACAAAGTTTTCAGTTGACAAAGGCTATAACAGTCAGAGACTTTGATGACAGATGCATCATACTGATTCAGGTTGGATGTTTATTTTTTTTTTAATTTCTAGAGTTGCTAGAGCAACAACAGTTAAGAGAAGTGTTGCATGCAGAACATTCCAAAGGTTCAGGATCATGAATGAGTTGAATTCCTTTCTTGTTGAGAGGGAGTGTTGAAAATAGCAACAAGAAATGATAAAAATAGAATCCAAAATATTCCAATTTTAATTTGTCATTGAATTAAAATTGTGAATTAAAATCGAATTTAGTCTCACCGGCTTCTTGGAAATAATTAATTAATTCATTATGGATTAATTAGTTGGAGAAATTCAAGTTAGAAGTATTTCTGCAGTCATGCAGGAGTTATCCCTTAAATTAAGGAGATTATCCCTTAATTAAGGAGATAAGATTGAGTTATATTTGAGTTGTAATTAGTTAACTCAGTTTACTGAGTTAAGTCCAGTTAAATTAGTTCCAAAATATTTGATGAACTAATTGTGAGTTATCAGTTCGTTGATGCATGCATGCACTCAACTAGTGTACTCCAGATAACTGAAGATTCCCTCATCAGAAACTCATGCATGTCTATTCTGAGAAAGAACCAGTTGAGATTAAAGACAAGGATAGTGTACTATCAGTTACATGTGTTTTCCTATAAAGGAAACTCATGCATGTAGTCAAGAGAAGGTTCCTTGAGGATTGTGCAGTTCCGACAGGGTGTGAGATTAATGTGAGAGATCAGTGTTCCACTTGATAATAGGAGGATCACCTAGAGGAACTGTGCGAGGAAACAGGATCTTGGAGGGTAGAGAGGAAGGCTTGTGAGAAGCTTTGATTGCATATGAGCATCCGAATTGTACTGAGAGATGGCTAGCTGTGAGAGCTAAGGATTTATATAATTATGATGTATTTCCACCTTGTATGATAATACAGATAGTGGGGCTTTTAGTTGAGGCTTTCCCCAAAGTATTTTCATGTGTTTGGTTCATTGATTCTTCTTCTTCTAGTTATATGTGTTCAACTCGATCTTGCTCAATCTTTAAGATTTCACAAATTGATAGAAGAAGTAGATTATAGTGTTTTGCTTTGGTTATATTACATTATCGTGTTAATCTACAGTTAGAATTTCTACAGAGATCTCAAAAATATATTTGTAGAAAATTTGCAGAATTTCTACATGGCATCAGAGCTAGCTAATCTATAGAGAAATTTCTACAACATGCAATGGACAACATGCATAAGCAATTCCTAATCAACTACAAATACACATAAATGCATGTAGTCGAACATAATCGATCAATTCTTGTAATCAACCTACAAGACTCATACATGTAATCCAAATATTCAAGAATGTAACCTAACATACAAGGATGTAAGTAAGCACCATAAAATCGACATGTAAGCAACAAATAACCATATATAGTTAGTCACATACTCATGTCAAATACTCTTCACAAAATCAACATCAAATTCTCCATGATAACCATACTACAACCCTAATCCAACCTCAAGCAATTACAACAAGTATATATGTGTAAGAGACACACATGCAATTGACATGCATGCAGGACTAACTCATTCAACCATCCAGTCTGAGAGTTGAACCATGCTCTAATACCACTCTGTAACACACTCCTCCCACATCTGCCCAAGTAACCATGGCAACTAGGGTAAACATGAGACGAGAGGCTACTATGATAGATTCAACCTCCTAGGTGACCTTAAGGAAGTGGAATTGATGAAACATCACACACAGTCATCCAATGTCATCCAGGGAACCTTCAGGAGACAAGTCAATCACTCAGATGGGCTGTCCCTGGGTCCTACTGTTGTTTTAACCAACTTAGGCCAGAGTAACGCTCCCTAAACAGTGCCACAGAAAGTTATAATGCTTCCTAGACACTGCCTAGGAGAGTTATAACGCACCCCAGACACTGCCCTAGTGAGTTAGTCTCTAGGCTAACACTTTGTTTTGCTAGCATTCTAAGATTTGAGCCACCTTTTTCAGACCAAAGCCCGAGACATCGCCCAGAATGGAATGATCACTTAAAAATGGTAAGGATACAAGGAAACAAGGATGCAAAAGCAATAAGCTGAACAAGACCATAACCAGACCCCTACTAGTCATGACTGGCATTTTGTCAAACATATCATCATGTAACCTTCTAGCGTAAACAACAAAATTAAGTATAGGGATCTCTTACTTATCTGAGAATCACCATGAACCATGTTTCCTCATGTCATTTGATGCCTTATCATTTATTAGATCATAGATACATTATCCATTCATATAGAAGTAAAAACATGCTGAGAGTCATACATAGTTGTTGTCACAAAATATACATATAACCAACATAATAGGACCATAAATATAATGGACATATCAGCCATCCAAATCCATGTATATATTAGTACTTTTACACATGAAAATCAAGGGAATGAATTTATCATTAAAGAATGCAATAAACCACCAGAGATGGGACTACCATGTTCCACCTGACCATAGAATGGTGGAGCCAAATATCTCTTCATCCATTCACCCCCGTGCAATATTCCAATAATGAATGCGGGATCTCATAGAACAAATCAATCAAAACTCATCCAAGGCTTCTAGAGGCCATCCACCTCAACCCATCAAACAATGATTCCACCTCATAGTTAGACTTCACAAAACCATCATCAGATTGGTCTCCATCCAAGCCTTCCAGAGATTCTAGAGTGTTTGTCCAACCAAGGCTTCCAGGACTAGTAAATCAACCCACCAAGGGCTTCTAAAGCGTTTTCCCAACCAAGGCTTGCATGACTAATAACTCAACCCACCAAGGGCTTTTAGAGAATTTGTCCAACCAAGGCTTCTAGGACAAATAACTCAACCCAAGTTTTTGCAGGGCTTCGAAAGCATTTGTTTAGCTAGGGCTTCGAGGACTAATAACTCAACCCAAGCTAAGGAAACATGAGAACCAACAAAAAAAACAATGAAAGTAAACCCACAATCACCCTGGCTATCCATCAAATAGAAAGGCTAGGCAATCCATTATCGAACCAGACAATCCTCCATGCCAATGACAGATCACAACCAAGAAACGACATGCATATCCCATGCATGCCAAACCCAGTGAAGAAATCATACATGCAACTCGATACCCGCAAGCAAATATGATGTAATTGCTGAAGTCGATGCCTTCTTTCGCTTTCCTACTCTTCCTTTTCCTTCTTTCTCCAAGAATCCAAGTATGCCACACTCTTCAAGAGTGCTCCAAGAAAAATCTAAGTATCCAAGAGTATGGGAGAGAGACAGACAGAGTAATGACAAAATTCCAACACTAAACTGACAAAAGGTTACCAACTAATCCTCAGAAGCCCTTTTATGGATGAGGCCTCTATTTTCTTCATTTTCCATTATTTTCCTTCAGTTTCCTCCTCACATGCAACCTATGACATTTCACCTCCTTTTTCTCCTAATTTCCATTATTTTCATAAATAAATGTGCCAAAAATGCATTTTTTCCTTTTAATGCTTTAGCCATTGCCTTTGCCAGCTTCTTTAGCCATAAACAACCAAATGAACACCCCCTAGGATGTCTGGTGCAACATTCAGTTTGGAATAAGTGCCACATTCATTAGTGGTTATTGTTTTTAACTTTTATTACATTGAATTTTCATCAAGGTTGTTACTAAATTGTCCATTCTAGAAAATCAATATTTCTTCACAATGGTTTTAAATCTTCCATTAGTAAAGTAAGTGGTAAATTATATCTCACTCAACCTTTGTCATTTCACTATTTCAATTATTATTTTAATTGTGACACCTCATCTTTATGAATTGGATTTTCAAATTTTTTTAACACTTTATATCGCATAAATGCATTCCCTTTCCAAACTTTGTTAAGTTTCCCCATACATAAATTATCAACTAAAAATTATATGAAAATTATAAATTGAGAAGTTTGATGTACATATTTTCATTCAACAAAATTCAATATTTTTTCAAGGGAAAAAATGGTTGCCCTTATATTATTTCTCCACAATGCACTATGACCTTTTTTTTAATGTATTTACAAAAATCGATTTATCTAATTTGATGTATAAAAATATAATTTATTACAATCATAATTATGCTTTTAAATAATTTTTATGTTCATATAACTTTTTTCAATTTAGAAATCCTATCGACATCATCTTGCACTTTTGGAGCAATTGCTAGTCTTAATTGTCATGTGGATGAGACAAGGTTTTCTATCATAGAAGTGTTGGTTCTGTTCTTGAGTTTTTGGACTAATACACTAAGTTGAAGTTTATGTGTCTAAGGATTTTTACATGTAGTGAAAGATGTTTTGTGAATCATGTAGGATACAATTTCTTGTGCGTGAAAAAGAGTTTGTAATGGTTGTGCCTCTCTTATCTATTCCTAAACTTTGTTATGTGGAAAAGAAAATAGAAAGTAAGTATGACTCAACTCCCCATAGGAAAATAAGAGGAAGTAAGTACATCTTGTCATCCCTTCACCCCCCCATAAAAAAATAAGAAAAAGTAAGTACAACTTGCCACCCCTTCAAATTGCAGCCAACTAACAAATTTTTAAAATTTTTAAGCTTAAAACTTTATGCTTACCATCTAACTTTTTCATTAACCTCTTCATAAATTAAATAACAATAATAATTAAAAAATAATTATTATCCAAACTAAACCCACTTTATTAATACCAACCCATTTATCACAATTATCCACCATCCTTTCATAAACTCATGTAAACTTACATCAATTTAAGTTTTGCTGGTGTATAAAGAATTTTTTTTATGAAATAAAATTTTTGAGTCCTATTTACCATTTAATTTATAGAAATATATGTTGTAAATGCAAAGAGGTTAAAACACAAATTCACACATAAAACATTACTACTCGCTCAAAATAACCCAACATACACATTTAACTCATTTAACTCATATTCTAAATATAAAATACACTTAACTGAATTAACTCACTCTCTAACTCTAACCCGAATAATTACAATTTCTCACCAACGTAGAGTGTATACAAAGGTATATACAATTTACTTATGTTTGGAGTCCAGTTCCATATAAATTAACAATAAACCTAAAGTGCTTGGGAATAAAAAAATAAAGCATTGCAGGTCAAAATCATCATTAATCAATGAAGCGACTAATCATGTTGGAGTCCAGTCCCATATAAATCAACAATAAACCGAAAGTGCTTGGGAATAATAAAAAAAATAAAGTATTGCATGTCAAAATCATCATTAATCAATCAAAGACTAATCTTATACTATTAGGACGTTAGTTAAGTCACAAAACCTGATTACAATTATTCAAGATGCGAGCAAACATGAAACGTCAGAGATCGTTTGGCCCTTTCAAACAGTAAACTTCGTTCACGTCGCTTCATTTCTCGCCATAATCATTTAACCCAAACTCCCATTATCGAGGAATGGCACAGAACCCCGAGAAGCTGCACCGCTGGAGCTTCCCGCTTTTGCTCGAGCGTTTCTAAGTTCCTAGGGTATCTGAACAGTGGTATAGTTAAAATGGATCAGGACCAAGAAACATACGAAGACCACTTGTTTCATACCACGGTAAGCGATGTTCTTTCTTTTTTTATTTCTTGAAATAATAGCTTAATTCAATTCGCCTATTCTGGCAGAAATTTTCGAATCTTGAAAATTGGATAAAAATTCTGGAACCTTGAGAATTGGATAAAATTTATGGCAGAAAATTTTGAATTTTGAAAATTGGAGTCATAGTTGTCGAGTTTCAGAATTTTTGGTATTTTAGTTTCTTAATTTTTGTGTTTAGAAACAATCTAAACACCCCTACAATCACATTTCTTAAAAATTTTAACGAAAAATTAACTGTTAGAGGAAATCGTGGCCCTCGTTAGACAACGCCAATTCAATTTATGGTTCTCATATTTTTGTTATGATTTCCTGCAGCTTGGCGACGTGTTCGAAGCATTCAAGCAATACGTTGCGAGACGTAAGCGAAAAACATATGTTCAATCGTATTTTTTTTACTTTACCAAGATTCCGAGTTCAGATTGATGATGACGATAAATATTGTAGTGTTTGCTTTCAGCAGATCCGATACCGCCGTCATTTTTAGAACATTTGCCGGAGGATCGCCTTCCATTTTACTGGCAAAATATGGTATCAGCAGGTCCCCATCCTCGGAATGTGCGGCCAATTGCAGGGCCCTCGCCCATAACGCCGTCGGATGTCCCCAGCAATCAGGACCAGGCGAGGTGGCAGCAACCGCCCGCAGCGGGGCCGTCAAGTGGAAATCGGAATCCCCAGGAGCATGGCTGGCAGCAGCCGCCGCTAACAGGGCCGTCAAGTGGAAATTGGAACCCCCAGGAGCATGGCTGGCAGCAGCCGCTGCCACAGGGGCCGTCAAGTGGAAATCGGAACCCCCAGGAGCATGGCAGGCAGCAGCCGACGCAACCGGAGCCGTCAAGTGGAATTAGGAATCCCCAGGAGCATGGCCGCAGTTCGAGTCCCCAGGGTGACAGAGAAAGATATAATCGCCACGATCGTCATCGGACTCGTAGTCCGCCGGACCGTGGCAAAGGTGATGCTAGAGGCAGCTACGATCGTGAACATAGTCGAAGTCCTCGTGACAGAAGAAGAAGGAGCCGTGAACGTAATCCTCCGCGGAAGAGGAGCCGTGAAGGTAGTCCTGTTCGAAGGAGCCACGAACGAAGGAGGGGTCGGAGTCCTGTGCGTGGCAGGGAAAGGAGTCGGAGTCCGCGTGATATTAAAAGGAGTCGGCACCGCCGTCATGAGCGTGATCGGAGCATGACTCCTCCTCTTGCAAGTGGAGGTGAACTAGTCGAACATCGCGTCTCTCAACCTGCAGGAGGCGACCGTCGCGTCTCTCTGCCTGCCGGAGGCGACCGTCGCATTCCTCATCCTACGGCCGGAAACGAAAGCGACAGCGAACGACGGCGGTCTTCGAGCCCAGTCTCTCCCGACGTGCGTCTGCTTTTCTTGCCTTTTTGTTTTTTTTTTCCTTTTATTTTTTATTTTTTTAAATCATTGTGGATGAGTAATTTATTTAAGGGATTTAAGTTTTAGAAGTTACTATTATAATAATAAGAGTGACAAAATCAAGAATATATAATAGAAACATAACAAGAATATAACAAAAGTCAGATTAATAGTGACAAAATCAAGAATATATAATAGAAACATAACAAGAATATAACAAAAGTCAGATGTTCCATGAAAATATAGAAGCCTATTTCTTAAATTTTTTTATTCTTATTTTGCTAGAAACCATATAAACCATACCCTATGTTGAAAACATACATCGAAATTATTTTTCAAGATTTTTTATTCCACCCCCGTAATTTCTTTTTTTATTAAGCTTGATACTTCTCCTAAGTTCAAACCAAATTTTTCCTAACAAGATTGTGGATTCATGACAAATTTGTGACTTCACACATGGTATATTCAAAACTGAAATGGAAATCAAAATTTTGCAGTAGCTTTTCGAGGAGCTTTACCTCTTAGGGTTTTAGCTTTCTCTATAAACTTAGAACTTTAATAAACTGAAAATATGGTTTGACACCTACAAAAAAGTAAATATATTTTTCTTATGGTTTGACACTTACAGAAAGTAAATATAATTTTCTTATTTTGATGAGATTATTTGTAAATCAATTACAAACATTAAAATTCTAAAATCTGTAGTTCATGATAAGACTTGTTTTCTTATTGCTTGTATCTTCTTACACTATTGCAGTATTTTCTTATACTATTACAGTATTATACTAGTATTATACTATTGGTGACGCTTCCAAAAATTTAGATTTAAATATAGGTGGGCATTGCCACTCATACAAATCATTATATTAATTTTGGAAAATTGATTTTTTTAAAAGAGGAAATTGAATTTTTTGAACTATTGCTACAAACTGACCCAGTTTCTATGAAAAACTCCTAGGACCATTAAGGATTTTTTTTGGTAGATTTGTATATTTTTTGTGTTATTTAATCTGGTTTGTTCTGTTTAATTCCATTATAAATCTAAAAAATATTTTGAAATATTGTTGGATAAGAGTAGATTTGATTGTTTGTTTAAATTTCAAAATATTTTTTAAATTTGCAGAATGACAAATATTTTATTTAAACAATGTCTAATATAATATTATACTTCAAAACTCCTAGGACCATTAAGGATTTTTTTGGTAGATTTATATCATTTTTTTTGTGTTATTTAATCTGGTTTGTTATGTTTAATTCAATTATAAATCTCAAAAATATTTTGAAATATTATTGGATAAGAGTAGATTTGATTGTTTGTTTAAATTTCAAAATATTTTTTAAATTTACAGAATGACCAATATTTTATTTAAACAATGTCTAATATAATATTATACTTCAACTTGTAAATATTTAATTTTATAATAAAAATTATGTTAGTTGTCTGATTTAGATTTTATCAATTATATTTTTAAATATTAAAGATATCTTAATTTTGTTTATTTTTAGATTTTTGTCATACCTATTAATATTTTAATAATATCTTTCAAATTAATCATATTTCATATTAAATTACTAACCAACTGATCTTCTTATGATTGATGCTGTATAATTATGGCAAGAGCTAAGGTACTAAATGACTGGTTAGCTGCATTTCTTTTAACTTTATAACATATCCCGCGCATAACGAAAAATAATGGAGTGTGTTATAAAGTGAAAGGGCATACAGCTAATCAGTGATTTAATGGCCTTAATGCCCTATGACAAGCTAGTTAGCTCTTGCCGTATAATTACTTGTGGTTATGCTGTATATGATATTAATTGGGTATGGTTCATTGACCAGGATGTTTTCAAGACTATTCTGCCTAAGTTCGACAAGGAGTTTGAGATTATGTTGGACCACCCGGTTGAGGATCTTCCAACAGAGTTGTACGAGATATTGACCCGGACGGAGGCCGAGGTACTCTGTGCTGAATATCGCGAGCAAGTTCAGGTGGAACGAAAAATTCATGAGAAACTCATCAACTCAGCAGGGATGGTGGTCAGTTACATAGAGGAGCAGAATAAATTCGCCGAAAGAGAGCAGGCAATAATTGACGGATTTCCGTCGATGACACATGTGAATGAATCCCTTGAAAATATTACGCAGAGAGAAAAGGACCTTCTGGCGAAAACAGTAAATGTCTTGAACTTCATGCATGATGCCGTGGATTCGAGTAGAATTATCATGTTGGACTCTGAACTCACCGAATTCCAGCGTGAGATGGAGAGAGTTAGAGAACAACGACTGAAATCAATCCAGCAACGCGAAGATCTGAACGTTATCAGAATAAAACTGGCAGAAGAGATTCTTGAAACTGTCAAGGCGGCGAGAGCGGCTGAGGATAAGTTCAATCGTCAACACGATTTGGAACACAGAAATGTAATGGATGAACTTCGAGCCGCGCGAAAGAAACGAGAAGATGTCCAACGAAAGTTTAACGCTGCACTCCTTCATGTTTCAGACCGATAACTTTTAACTTTTAATGGATACACTGTACACTAATGACAAGAAAAAGCGAATTTCTTCATCCACGTTGTTTCTTTGGAGAGGGTTATTGGCCTTCTTGAGTTCTTTTCACGGCCAACAGCTTCTGAAACCACGCTATTATATATAAATGTGATAAATCCAACGGTTTGTTAGCTTGATAACTTCATGATTCGCAGTCAATATGCCTATTGTGAGTGCATTTGCAGTGCAATATTTTTGAAATTTGAGCTGAATGATTAGTTTCGACGGATCAGATTGTTTATCTATTACAATGTGCAATTTTTAGCTGGAATTTGAATGGAGAAGTTTAAAAATCTCATTAAAGATAAAGATAATTCCGTTGAAATGTCTTTTTCCTTTTTCTTTTTTATATATTTTAATTAGTTTAATATCACAATTTATATATATATAAAATAAGGCTAAATAATGGAAATATTAATTGGATATTTTATATAAATATGCATATATCAAAATATATGGTTTTTAGTAATAATAATTTTTAATTTTTTTTAATTATTTTATTTTATATAATATTATAATTATAAATTTTATTGGTTTGTTTAGATTTTCATGATGATAATGAATTATATTTTTAAGTTTAAGTTTTTTTTTTTTGGATGATAATGGCATTATATTGATGATACTATAAGTTTTGAGGTTAAGATTTTCTATGATGATAATACTTACTATAAGATTTTTCTCTTTCTATGTTGACCTATTCATTCTTGTATTCATGTATACTCTTTTCTATGCACTCTTCATGCTTGCATCCTTGTATTCATGCATGCACTTATCCATGCACTCCTCCATGCATGCTTGCATCTCTGTATTCATGTATGCTCTTCTCCATGCACTCTATGCATGCTTGCATCCCTATATTCATGTATGCTCTTCTTCATGCACTCTTCTATGCATGTATGCATTCCTGTATTCAACAATCTTGAAGCATTTTGCTATCTACACATGCTAAGTAGTTTGATTTGTTCCAATGGTGGTGGAGTCTTAGTTTGGTTTTCTAATGACTTTAGACATATCTCTCATTCTTACACCCATATTTACTTTACCATTTTGATCTCCAAGTTCCTCTAGTCCTTGCATTGAGTTACTTTTTATGCTCATGGCAACATTTTTGCTTTGTAAATTAATACCTTTTAGCTATTCTTTTGAGCACACACCATGATTTAAGAGGGGGAATGTGAAGTTTCTTACATAGTTACAAATAACACTTTAATTTGGTTTATTTGAGTTTGGTATCGATATGCCTTACCATGGAGTTTTGGTGCTTATCCCTAAGATGTTGTGACTAGTTTATTTATTTTTCTCTCACTTTGTGCATGGTATTGGAGTTATGTTTTGGTACTTTTTGGTTATGGTAATAAGTTGTCTTTTTTTATTTTGATATATGATTATGTTTCAATGAGACTTTCTTAGTTTTATGTTTGGTAAAATTTAAATATGGATATATTTTTAAGCCTTTTGAGTTGTTAAATTCCATTATTATTTTGTTTAGGGGAGTAAGCTCAACCTTTGTCGACCATTCACCCTTTGGTATACCATTTTTATACAAAATTTATGACTGTGGACAAAAGTATCTTTCTTAGACCTAGTGGACTAGTCTAGAACCATAGAAAAACAAAGATTATAAAGTTCTCCTTAGAGAAATTGGAGAATGGAAGGAAACTTGGAATTCGCCGCAAGCTTCGCTCTCCTCTCGGCTTGTAAGCTCCACTTGTAGCTATGATTGCTATAGTTTGAACTTGCACATACAATCACAACAAGCAAAATATCTACGACATCTATTGTAGCATTATCCAATTACTCTACTCAATGTATCAACAAAGCATTGAAATATATGAATGTAAACATAACATAACATACATAGGAAAATGGTATATTCTTTGTATTAAATTGGAAAGGAGAGAGTTTACAACTAGGAATAGTAGTTGGTCTTGTACAGATCTCCCCAAATTGGCTTGTCCTTCCTTGCCACAAAGCACACCATAATGTCACCCTAATGCATGAAGATGATGACTCCCCTGGATTCAAGGCAACAACATGAGGGTATGATAGGTATCCAAAAGCCAACCCCTAGCTTGTGGATGGTTATAGATTTATAGGAGAGGATGGTGCTTTAGGAATTCTTATCCATTTGCCAATTTAGGTTTGAGATCCACTCTTGCTCAAAGGATAGGATGTGAAATCTCCAAGGTAAGATTAGATAGGATTCAAAATTCTTATCCAAGGTAAATGGTTGAAACAACTCTTGGAAGCTTCTAGAAGAGGAAGCTTCGAGATTCTTTTTATTTTTTTCGAATTTTTAGAATTAGTGCACCTCGAGCAAGGGACAACTTGTTGGTGAACACAGGTCCCTAAAGGGCTAGGGTGCATTGGGCCTTAAAATGATTGTTTTGAAGGATTCAAACTCAGAAACTTAGGGATTTGGAAGAGTCATGCTTAGGTATTTGTGTGGGGATGATGACAAGGTGTTCATGGATGTTGATTAATCTAGTTTGCAGGCCTATTGACCAGATGTGACAAAATGGCGTATAACACCAATGTTATGTTGGGTGTAACCTTTTGATTGCTTATGCCATCCCTTGGGCCATTTTCAACCTTATATGTAGAATTCATGGGCTCAAAAATGATTTTTGATTTGTTGTCTCCTATCCATTGGGTGGACATGACTTGTATTTTTTTCCCCACCTTTCATTCTTTGGGTTTGAGTTTGACCTCTTATCAACTCATTCATTTTGATTCACATTTAGATGTCCTTCCCCTTAGGTTATTTTTTTACTTTCCCAAGACTTGCACCTCTTGGTGGGTCATTGTATGTAGTGCTCTCTCTCTCTCTCTCTCTCTCTCTCTCTCTCTCTCTCTCTCTCTATATATATATATATATATATATATACAACTCAACATGGATAAATTTATTTTGGTGCTTCACCATGAGTTTCAAACCTTGGTCATCTTATATATTGAAATCCTCAAAATCCATTTGTGTTAATGGGGTTTTATATCCTTTGAGATATTAAATTCTAAGTTCATAGACTTCATATTTCACATTACCATCGGTCATGCTTCTACCATATTGATTCTTTACAAATGGTGTTTTTAGATTGAATGTCATGTATAAAATGGTAATAAAATAGCTTAGTTTTCATTGAACCAATGAATGTCCTTTAAATGTGTTGTATTTCAACAAGTAGTAATAAGGTACTATTGTAGAATTTTTAAAGTTATTTAACATTCAAAAACCATAAGAAAACAATCACATTTGTAGAACATGGAACACAATATTTAAGTGGAAACTCTTTTCGGAGAATATTGCAAAACTTTTTATAATTATTTTTACACACTAACCTACTATTGCAAATATTTGTAGGTATGAACAGACTAGAGACACTAGTCCTCACTACTGCAAAAATTGGTAGACCCCAACCTACTAGAGGCTCTAATCCCCGTCATCTTACACACTAACCTACTATTGCAAATATTTGTAGGCATGAACAGACTAGAGACACTAGTCCTGACTACTGCAAAAATTGGTAGACCCCAACCTACTAGAGGTTCTAATCCCCGTCATCGCAAATATCTATAGGTACAAACCTATTGGAGACACCAACCCCCACTACTGAAAATATCTATAGACACCAACCTACTTGAGGCACCAATCCCCACCATTGCAAATATTCATAGGCACCAACCTAATTCACTACTTAGTCTACTTGTTACTTTTCCTTCACCTTATTTGCTTGCTACTTTTGCCTTAATTAGGGATGCTTCTCCCAAAACTAGTTGTTTTTGGTCTCTTCCCATGAAAAAATTTGTATAGCATGCCACATATCCAATTTTGAAATTTTGATTATGAAATATTTACTTGAGGAACTATAATGTCTCCTCGGATCTCTAAAAATTTTACAGCATAAAAACTCCTAAAAAAGAAGTTACAATGAAAATTCCAAGTTGACCTATTTGAAACTAATTTCATGATAATCATATCATTGAAAGTATAACAAACGAAAGTCTCAAATTTTTACCCAAGGTATTTCTATATGTCTCTGGATGTCTATGAAAATTCCACTTTTTAAAACATCATAGAAAATTAGTTATAATAAATGCAAAATTGATATATTTGAAATTGTCGATTTTGGGAGTAATAAGAAATCTTAACATCCATAATGCATATGCTCAAAATTATAACAAAAAAATATGAAATTTTTACATAGGGACTAGAGATCTTACCTTTCAGATACAATATTTCACAATCTGAAACATCTCATAAAATAATTTATAATGAAAATCTAAACTAATTTGTTTGAAGTAGATTTCAGGAGCATTCAGGAACCCCAAATTCCATAGGGCAAACCTGTGAAATTATAGTGAACCAAAGTATGAAATTTTATCATTGGTATCTAGATATATTACCTCTATCTCCTTAAGATTTGAAACTATGAAATATCTTTAAAATAGGTTATATAAAAATTCCAAGATGACTCGTTCACTCCACAAATCATATTTTTTCTCCACCTTTAAAACGCTAAGAGTATTCTCCACTTATCATATGCACTAGATCTCTTCTTTCTTGGATGATCTTTAAACATTGTCATATATCCTTTATATATTGTGTTTTTTTCATTCACTTATGGGGCCAACATGTAAAATGGGTTGCGTCGACCAGTACTTTTTGGCTAGGTCAACCTAACAAATTATTTCAAATCTCCTTATTCACATGGAGTTATAGGGAGAGCTATGTACCATTGGAAAAGTAGCTAAATAATATTTTCAACCATATATCATATGCTCCCATTTGTTCTAAACATTTAGCGTCAAAATTGTCTTCAAAGATAGGATATTCAAACTCGGAATAAAAAAGTGGGTATCCAAACAATACTTCCTACAATATAAATTTTGCATTTTTATCTTTGACATCTATAGTATCTCCCTATCTTTCACATCAATGAAAACAATATTCCAACAACATCCTCCTTTGTCATTGATGACAACCCTTAGTCATTTTGCAACAACATTGTAGTACTCCCTTTGTCTACAACTCTACTCATGTCCATAATTATTCCTCTATTTGCAAATTAATCTTATTTGACATCAATGGAAAAGGGTTTCTCCCCCCAAGCTTTTGCTTTCCTTTAATAATGATATGAGAGGGACACCAATCCCAACTTCTATTTGAGAAATTCAATTGTTTCTCTTGGAATGGGTTTGGTAAAAAAAATTGCATTCTTTGGTGGCACTACATTCCATCTTGACACTTTTTTAGACTATATATTCTCTTAGAAAATAGTGCTTGATGGGAATATGATTCATCTTTGAGTGAGTAACAATATTACTTGAAATTTTGATTGCACTTGTGTTATTGCAGATGAATGAGATTGGATAATCATATTCCACCTTGATATCCTTCAATGGCTACTTCATCTAGAGAACTTGTGTGTAACATGTTGTTGCTGCAATATATTAACTTATACTATGGATAGATAGATTGAAGTTTTATTGTTATTTAACCATGATACTAGAGCCTAGTAAGAATGCTCCTCCACTTGTCCTTCTCTTTTCATCAGGAATTCCTACCTAACTTGAATCTATATAAATTGTTATAGTGAAGTCTTTACTTCTTGAATACCACAAGCTAGAGTTGAATGTGCTCTTCATATATCTAAATATTATTTTTGGTGCTTACAGATGTTTTGTTTGGTGCATATTGAAATCTTGCAACCAATCCTACTACTCGCATGTTGGTTTGCCTTGATGTTGTCACATATATTAGGTTGCCAATAATTGATCTATATCGTGATTGATTTTCTTCTAGGGACTTATCGTTTTTGCACAATTTACATCCTGTGATCATGGGTGTACTGATAGGTGCAAAATATTCCATTATTACTTTCTTTAACATCTCCTTGATGTGTTTGTTTCGAGAAATGGGTACGCCTTTCCTGGATTGAGAAATATGCAAACCTAGAGACAATGACAATTCTTTAAGCGTGGGCATCTTGAATTCTTGTTGCATTTTTTCTACAAAATTTTGGCCCATTTTGTCAAAATTACTTCTTAAAACGATATCATCCACATAAACCACAATGATTAAAAAAATTTAATTTTCTATTTTGATGTAAAGATTATTTTATGTAGATCCTCTTTTGAAACTTTGTTGTTGTAGGTATTTTTCAAGTCTTGAATGCCAAGCTTTGGGAGCTTGCTTTAGTCCACAAATTGATTTCTTCAGTATGATGCATACATATCTTTGTTTTATAACAATTGAAATCGTTCTGATTGTTCAATATACAATTCTTGTTCTATATTTCCATTTATAAAGGCTAACTTGAGATCATTTTGATAGACATTCAAGTTCTCGAAACATGCAAACCCCAAAAACATTTTAATTTCCTTTAATCTTGCAATTGGAGCAAATTTTTCTTCAAATTCAATACCCTCAAATTGAGCATAAACTTTACAGAAAAACCTTTATTTATTTCTTGCTGCATATCCATATTCATTCAACTTGTGTTTGAAGATCATTTGGTGTCAATCACATTCATATCTTTTGGTATAGGCACAAGTTCCCATGTCTCATCCTTCTACATATGATACAATTCTTCTTCCATAGTGTTAACCCAATGTTTATCTTCACTAACTTGTGAAAAAATTTTAGGCTCTATTTTAGATAGCAAAGACAAGTTTTCTTATGTTGGTTCTAGTTTGAACTTATATATCTATATCACTAAAAATATGATTTTTTGGGATGATTATTAGACAAATTTAGCCAATGCCTTTGGATAATGACATTCTATTTCTTCTTGTTATCTTTCTTCTTCCTCCTCTTCTTCCTCCTTTTCTCATTCTTAGTAGATTGTCTCCTTTATACCTTTAATTGTTTGACTTTACTCTTTGATGTATTGCTTCATCCACTCTTAAATCTATAGTTTCTAACACTTTTCACATTATTTTATTGTAGTATTTGTAGGCCTTGTTTTCAAATGCGTAGCAAAGAAAGATACCTCCATCTATTCTAGAACCAAAATTTCCCCAATTATTTTCATCTATATTTATATATCCTTTTCTCCTAAATACTTAGAAGTATTTTATTGTAGATGGTCTAACCTTCCATAATTCATAAGATGTGTTGTTGTTGTTCACTCTATTTGTGCTATCATCAAAATGTATACTGTTGCATTGAATAATTCTCTCATTAGGGGAATTTTAAGGTCTAAAATGAGCCTCAAGAAAATAATAAAATAGTAGTTAAAATAATAACATAAAAGTGATGAATTTTTAAATGAAAAGAAAGAAACTAGTTTTTTTTTATTATAGTTTTGGCATATCTCCTCATAGGTTTACTCAAATGTCACGTGTAGACACTTGTTAGACGCATAATTAAATTTCACACCTTATGACTACCCACTATGCATACTTTTGAGTAGACTTGCATTGAAAAAAATTAAAAATGCATGAAAAATGTGTTTGAAACATATTTTATTATGTATTTTCAAACATTTTATCATGTATTTTCATTTTTTTGTGTGAATCTACTCAGAAGTACATAGAATGGGTACTTTTTGGATATGGAATTTAAATTTTCATCCAATATGTGTCTACAAAGGACATTTGAGTAAAACTATAAGGAGATAAGTGGAAAATACAATAAAAAATAGTTTTTTTTTTTTTTTTTTCCCTCCAAAAA
Organism: Pinus taeda; assembly: GCA_000404065.3. Classification (NCBI taxonomy): domain Eukaryota; kingdom Viridiplantae; phylum Streptophyta; class Pinopsida; order Pinales; family Pinaceae; genus Pinus; species Pinus taeda. The sequence continues at coordinate 22,438 of APFE030794407.1, read as the reverse complement.
TATTTACCCTTAGGGATGACATCATCATCATGAATCTTATTGGTTCTTTTAAAGTTCGTTTTGTTAGTACGTTTATTATTTTGAGGATCATTTTTTACCTCAAAATTCCCCTAATTCCAAAAGGTGTTTGGTAGTTTGGCTTCATTTAACATTTTTCTAGTCATTTCATGTACAATTCAGTTCTTCCTTTTTACAAATCTGTTTTGATGTGGAGTCCTATTGTCAAAAATGTCTCTTTATTCCATGATTCTCTAGAAATTGATCAAATTTATTAGAGCTAAACTCACCTTCTCTATCTCATCTTAAGCACTTAAGTTTTAAATTAGTCTCATTTTCAATTAGGGATTTAATAGCTTAAAATTTTTCAAATGCTTCATATTTTTTTTAAGAAACGTAACCAATGTCATTATTGTGTAATTATAAATAAGAAACATAATTAACTCTCACCTTTTAAATATTGTTTTCTTGCTTGCATGCAAAGGTCTATGAGTACAATTTGCAAAGGCACTACATTGAGCACTTCTTTGTTTTGAACTAGGTCGTGTATGCATCCTATACTAACAAGGCTTGCAAATAGTGTTTATAGCCTATTTTTGAGATCCTTTCCATATCTCTAATTACTTGGGTCTTGATGAGTTTTATTAGTTTGTCAAAGTTTATATGACCCATCCTTCTGTGAAATAACTAGTCTTTTCCTATGTGTCCCATAAAAAAATTTATCCTTTTACTTCATTGACAATGTATATATTTCTTGGGGTTCTATATGAATTTACCATTAATTTTCCTAAGCTTGATTTACTTATCTCACATAATTTAGAATCAAATGTGATATTGTAACCTTGATCACACATTTGACTAACACTTAGAAGATTGTGTTTTAACCCTTCAACACAAGAAATTACGTGTTTTAGTCTTTCCCTCATTAAGACTAACTATATTTTTACCAACTTTAATTGCAGAAGCATTATCCCCAAAGGTAAGACTACTTTCTTTTTTTCCCTTAGTGTGAGAATTTTTTTGATTCCCTATCATGTGTTTTTAACATCCACTATCAATGTAGCATTAACTTCCTTTGTTTTGAGCATATAACGAAAATCCACATTCTTCCTTATTTTTTTCTTCTTACTTCCTTTTCCTCACCTTTGTGTAATCTTCTCTATCTAGTAAGAACATATTCTTCCTTGTTTTGTTTAGGAGTTTTTATTATGCTACTTCTATAGTCACATCTTATGGGCCTATAACTATTCCAATTATAACATTTAATATTGTAATCAAGTAGGGGAGAAAATGAATTATAGTTTTTATCAACAAATCTAAGAGAACTTATGGTTTTTTTGCTCACATAATCATTTCTTTTAGGTCTTATAAGATCCTCTATTTTTATCTCACAAGATCACTTCTTGCATAAGCTTACAATATATTTCTTTATGCCCAAAATTATTGCAAGAAAAACAATACACAAGGAAGAGATTTTGGTATCAAATTGTGAAAGGCCTTCTTGGTGGAACAACTCTTCTAAAATCATTCTTGTTGTTCTTGTGAGAAGAATCGGGTTTATGTTGATCCTGATTTCCTTTCCTACTTCTTCTTTCATTGTTTATGGAGTCTGTTAGGGGTTTTATTTGTCTAATTAATCAACCTACATTATAAAATCAACCGGGATTGTAAAATTTGAGTTACAATATAACATCGGTCTAGGAACGCCTCTATAGGCATATTTTTTTATGGGAATATTCTAACTTTAAATTCTAACCTAGCTACAAAATTTGAAATATGCAAGCTATAGGCATTTAGAACTTAATTGTAATCCCAATTTAGTACGTAATTGAGGTATTGGACCATATCAAGAACTCGTATTCATATTTAAATTTTAGCTCCTACGTCTAAAGAATCCGCTTAATTACTCTATTGAAATAACAAAATACTATGAAGTGAAGAAGCATATTAAACTACTTTACCAAAAATAACAAAATGCTATGAAATAAAGAAGACAATTGAATTACTCTGCTAAAAACGAAATGATGAAATGCTATGATATTAGCATTAAATTTTGAGATGTAACTCATTTCAAATCTAAAAATAACCAAAGAGATCTAACTCATTTTAGAATTCTAATCAAGGGTTCTCAATAAAACATTGGTAAAACAAAGTCTATGTTCAAATCTAACGTACAACAATCAATATGTAATTAATCTTATTTCCTAACTTCAATTATCAAATCAAAAATGTACAATACGAGAAAGAAATAACTCAATTCTTAGAAACAAGAAATGACCAACGCCGATATATAAAGAAATATAATTACTTTTTGCTAAGCTTGACTATGCATACTAAGTCTAACTAGAACTAACTCCATAAGACTTGCCCGAGATCGCTGGTGGGCCCTTGCCAACGATCTGATTCAAGTTAAACTAACTACAATAAAATAAATCATTTATTAAAACATCAACAATCAGGAAAATAGTAGTCGAGAAGTTGTATTAAAAGAGTCTTCAGTAAAATCTCTACAACATAGTTCCTAACTTGCTTAAATTAAAATAAAGGTCATAGGTATTATGACTAGAATGTTGTCACTAATCCTCGCTCTTCTCTTTTTTGTCTAACCTATGACATTATTGGTGACTCCCTTTTAAAGAGGTCACTGTCTAAAAATAATTTTACAACCTAATGAATAGAAATAGTACAAAATAAATTATAGTTTCATATTTAAGATAAGACCAGATTTTGTGGAACAACATTACAATCCATATGAATCAGTGCCTGGGGGGATTGGTCTTCATTATCAACTAAAATGAGATGTCTTCCGTTCAAAGTATAACATATTCCTAGAAAATCTAGGGTGGTTCTAAACTAGCTAGAGGAGGGCACCTCACAATTGTTGACTGCTTCCAAGAAAAGTGCATGAATGTTTTATCATAATGTTGAAATTTTTCCTAGTGTTGAACCGTCAATCCAAGTGTTGAACTACTAATTTGACCTGCCAAATACTAAGGAGTTCATATTTTCACATCAGGAACCCTAGTAAAGATGAAACCATACTTTGATGTAATCAACATGATATAAATTTCACTTAAACATCTGCTAAATCAACCAAAGAAGCATGAAAATTAATATAATCCATGAATTTTTACCTTCATTCATGGTTGACCATTTGACAAGTATAAGGACAATTTTGAGTATCAAAGGATAAAAAACGAAGGAGGATGGCTATGGAAAATGGAAAAGTAAGGTATCAAAAAAAGGAAAAAAAATGGGTCCCTAGAGAGTCTTTGAGAATATTAACATAACTTTTAGGATTTTCTTCATTTCCCTTTTCTAATTCCTTTTTTACCTCAATACTTACATCCCCCTTGGTGGTATTTTACTTTTCTTTGTAGCCATGACATGTATTGATGAATGGAGACCTTTGGAAATCGAGAACATTATATGAGATTTTAACACTCTTTTGAAAATTCAAGCTTTAATTTAATTGGTTAGTTGTTTTCTCTAGTTCCTTTCTTAAGAAAATGTTTTTAGCTTCTAGCTTATCACATATTTCTTCCTTTTATTTTAGATAGATTCTCACCACTTCTTCTATCTTTTTTTCTTTTTCTATTTGAGTCTTTAGGATGATAACTTTTTTGTTTTGTTTCATCAAGATAACTATCCTTCTTTTCATATTCCTGATATTTCTTCACCTTTTTATTCGTTCACGTGAGACTATCTATTTCTTCTAAGGCACTAATGATTTCTGCTTCAAGATTCACTTCCACATCAATGTATTATTTTAAATCTAATTTTTCTTTCTGATTTTATTTATAAAAAAACTTTATATCCATGGAAATGAAGAGGAATTCTTCTATGCTAATATTGTAGGTTCTAACCCAGTACAAAAATTACCCACAAACAAATTCTTAAAACAGAAAAAATAAATAATGGCAAGAACAGAAAACAAATATACACATATATTTTCACCTCGATCTCAAAACCGAGACTACCAGATTGATTTTTTTCATTATTATCCTTTCAATGTTGCAATACATGTATATACATGTCGAATCATTTATAAACCCCAATCCACTAACCCTGGATTAGAACATAAATGTAGTTTCTTTGACCGGATCTACAAAATACCATGGGAAGAAAACCAGCATGCCCAAAACCATGTGCAAAACCAATGCAAAATACCATGGGTAGGTCTGCCCAACTATCATCAGGTCCACATAAAAAAAAATCCCTTCCCAGACCTTGTACAAGGGGGCTACCGCCTCTCTGTGACCCCCCCCATTGTGCTCAATGCAACGTACAATGCATGAGACTAGTCATGGAAAGAATATAACACACACCCAACATTCTCCCACTTGTTTTCTTTCCACACAAGTAGTCACATGAGATATTAGTCATTGGTTTAGGCCCGCAATTCCCATTATTGTCTACACTAAGAAAAATTCTCAGTGCTCAAAGAATTCATCAATGTATCTGTGACATTCTTCAAAGTGTCCACCTTTACAAGAAATACCTTTTTTTCCTCAACCATATCCCTCACAAAGTGATACTGAACATCAATGTGCTTTGTTTCTTAATGATAAGAAGGGTCCTTTTCCAAGAAAATTGCACTTTGGTTGTCACAATCTATCCTTATAGCTTGTTGTACCAACCCCATACTTAAAGAGAATATCTGTAACCAAAATTATTTCTTTATTGCATGAGTGTCTACCATGTATTCAACCTCTATAGTTGAAAGAACCACTACAGTTTGTCTTTTTCACATCCAAATAATTGCTCCTCCAAATAGGTTAAAGACATAACCACTTGTAGATCTTCTATTATCTAGATCTCCAACTAAGTCTGCATAAGCAAAGCCACAAATGTCCAGAACTTTGTCCAATACTGGTCTTCCTTAGTAGTACATAGCATAATAACTAGTGCCATGAAAATACCTGAAAACCCACTTCAATGTTGCCCAATGCTCCTTCCTTGGTTTTGACATAAACCTACTCAATACTCCCACTGCGTGTGCAATGTATGGTCTATTACAAACCATTGCATACATTAGGATACTTACTACACTTGGATATGGAACACGAGACATGTTCTCTTCCTCTTCTTGTGTCTTGGGACACTGTTCAGTAGATAAATTTACACCTATAGGAATAGGAACCTTCACTAGTCTATATCCTGCATATTAAACCTTTGCAATATTGTCTTGGCATACCTCCTTTGGTTTAATTAGAGATTCCTCTTTGCTCGATCTCATTTAATTTCCATGCCCAAGATATAGTTTGTAGCACCAAGATCCTTTATGTTGAATTTGGAGGACAATTGGGTCTTCAAATCCTGGATAATTTCTTTGTCATTTCCAATCAACAACATATTGACATCAACATACAAGACAAAATAAGTAACATGGTCACCAATTAATTTAAAATACACATAATGATCCACTTTGCTTCTTGTGAAGCTAAGTCCCTATATATATGTATCAAAATTTTGATACCACATCCTTGGTGATTGTTTTAACCCATATAGAGACTTTTTTAACCTACATACAGTTCTTTCTTACCCTTCACCACAAATCCTTCTGGTTGCTTCATGTAGATCTATTCTTCCATATCCTCATGAAGAATCGTTGTCTTGACATCCATCTGTTCAATCTCAAAATCAAAAGTAGAAACAACATATAAAAGTAACTTAATAGAAGCTAACTTGGAAACAGGAGAAAAAATATCACCGAAATCAATTCCCAACACCTGGGAATAACCTTTTTCTACCAATCGAGATTTTTATTTCTCCACCTTTCCTTCTGCATTCATCTTCTTCTGAAACACCTATTTTCTAATAATGGGTTTCCTTCCAGCCAAAAACTCCACCATATCCCCAAGCCTCGTTTTTGTCCAAAGATGTCATTTCATCAACCGTGACCTCTTTTTAGAGTTTTCCATTCTCTGACTCCATTGCTTCGCTCACGGTTCTAGGATCATCATCAATAATAAATAAAGAGAAAATTGAACAGAAAGTAGATGGACTATACCTTTCTAGTTGCCTTCTCTCTCAAATTGATCTTCTAAAAAATAGAGTATGTGGATCTTCCTCTTTTGATTCATGTTTTGTTGTAGAGTTTGATTCCTCCTCCTTTAGTTCAAACTCTATCTTCTTAGGTTCCCTTGATATGACTTCATGTTTAGTAATACCTTTCACCTCTTTAAACACCACAACTTGGTTGTACACAACCTTCCTTGTTTTTAGGTTCCAAATATTATAACCTTTTAAACCATGCTTATACCTAATAGAGATGCACCTTTTATATTTACTATCTAACTTGGTTCTTTTCTCCTTTGGAATGTGTACATATGCATCATAGCCAAATACCATTAGATGTGAAAGAGGAAGTTTCTTACCAGTTCATACCTCATGTGGAGTCTTGTCCTCCAACATTGATCAAGGTGATTTGTTAACTAGGTAACATGCAATATCTACTGCCTATGCCCAGAATTCCTACCCTAATCCAGCACCAATGAGCATAATCCTTTCCTTTTCCATCAATGTATTGTTCATTATTTTTTCAATTCTATTTTGCTTAGGTGTGTAGGGAGTAGACTTCTTCCATGCTATACCACACTTCTTACAAAGCTCTTCAAATTCTTTCTTGCAAAACTCTCCACCATTATCTGTCCTCAACACCTTAATCTTCTTCTCTATGTGATTTTCCATCAAAGCCTTAAATTATTTAAACCTGTCAAAGACTTTATATTTCTTCCTGAGGAAATATTTCCATGTATTCCTTGAGAAGTCATCTATAAATGAGACATAGTACACAAACTTACCTAGTGATGGGACTGACACAAGTCCAAATGCATCACTGTGCATAAGCTCTAATATCCCTTTCGCCCTCTTAGCACCTGAGGGGAAACTCACCTGATTTTTCTTCCCATATACATAATGTTCACATAAATTCAAATCCATAGAGAAATTAGATATAACTTCTACCATACCATTACCATACAGTATTCAAATGCCTTTCTGTCCAATATGTCTAAGCCTTTGATGCCATAGCATGGCCTTTTATCTAGAGCCCACTAGATTTTATGCTCCACTTTCAAGAACCACATAACTATTGCATCCATCAATAATCGTGCTACCCAGAAGCTTATATAGAGTTCCAATTCAAACTACCTACATCAACTCCAGTGCTTCCCAAACCATCTTGCATGTATCTTTCTCTAACACTGTTTTTACACCTACATCATCCATATTTCTTATAGAAATCATATTTTTGGCCAATATAAGAATATGTAGAACACTAAGAAGTGTTCTACTCCTTACACCTTGCAACTTCAGATTGACTTTTCCATGTCCAATGATTCTAGCCTTCTTATCATCCCCTAAAAAGACATCACCACCATCATATTTCTCATACTCGAAGAACCACTCCATATGGGGAGTGAAGTGAAAGAATGGACCTAAGTCAATCAATTATGCTCGTGATCACATTTGTATTTGAAGAAGAATCCATGTACACATCCCCACATTCATATGAGATGGCTTTCGCCTCTGCAGAAGGAGCACCATCAAATCCCTTTCCTTTCTCAGGAGCTTTAGATCTACAATCCTTTTTGTAGTGACCTTCCCTTCCACATTTCTAGCACGCCTTTACAAATTTTCCTAGAGATTTAGATCTCCCTCTAGATTTAGATCTCCCACTTAAGGACTTATTTTCATTTTTGTTTTGAGACCTTCCTCTCACAGACAAGGCATCTCCATTCTAGCTCTCCATATTTCTTTGCCTCATTTCCTTCGACAACAAGGATGAGACTATTTCATCAAACTTCAAGGTAGTTATATTGTTACTTATTGCAACAACTAGTCTATCCCATGAATTTGGTAGATAAAAAAACAAACTGATTTTTTTATATTCGTATGAAATTTTTATATCAACATATAACAACTGCTTTGCAACAGTATTAAAGGAATTCAGATTCTCTATCACCAATTCTCCATCCTTAATCCTTAGGTTATATAGCTTTTCTACAAGAATAATTTGTTCACCAGAGACTTAGATTGGTACAAAGTCCTTAACGTGTCCCACAAATCATTTGTCGTAGATTCCCCTGATACATTCCAAAATAATTAATCTGAGAGACACACTCATATTGTGCTCTTCACCTTCCAATATAACTGCACCCAGTATTTTGTCGATGTTTCTATTGGTGTCATGCCTGGATCTACAACAATCCACTTATCTAAATCCACCAACAAATCCTCCATCTTGAGCTTCCACAACTCAAAATTATGACCATTAAATTCCTTGATCTCTATCTTTCCACTGTTTTCCATCTTATTTCACTACAAGAATTGATCTCGCAAATCTCCCACTGAATAGGGTCTACCATAGGCCCAAGAAGAACCTTTCATCACCAAAGGTGTCCCCTTGAAGCTGAAATAGCTGAAATACCAAATGTAGGTTTTAACCCTATAAAGAAATTATCTGCAAACAAATTCTTAAAACATAAAACATAAACAATGGAGAGAACCTAAAACAAATATACACAAAGATTTCCCCTGGATCCCAAAATTAGGACTACCAGATTGATTTTTTTCATTATTTTCCTTTCAATGTTACAATACATATATATGTATGTCAAAGTATTCATAAAACTTGATCCAATAACCATGGATTAGAAAATAATCGTAGTTCCCTTGATCAAATCTACAAAATACAATGGGTAGAAAAACGTCATGCCCAAAACCATGTGTGAAACCCATGCACAAAACAATGAGTAGGTCTACCCATGGTCTTTGGGTCCACCCAAATATTATTGGGTCTACATAAAATAAATA
>APFE030794407.1:562-12785 GCA_000404065.3 Pinus taeda | reverse complement strand
TTTATTTTTTGACCTCGTTTCATACGCAATGAGAATTCCATGTAGCTCATCCTTTATTAGTTTCTCTAGATCCTTCATTTCTTCAATGGAAGTTTGATGTAGGTTACCCCCGCTACACCCATAGTATGCATGTAAAATGCATAAGCACATTTGTCCCAGGAATTTAACTCACCAAGGAGTCAAATATTCAACCATCAATGGTAATAGTTTATAGACTAACCAATATAGTCTAACCCTTAGTCCATATCCACTTATCGGAACCTCCTTCAGCCCTCAAGCCTTCACATAAGACTTTTTTTAAATCCTTTCATTAAGTCCTCTCTATCAGGACTTTAAAACCTTTATAACTCATCATTAACCCTTATAAAACCTTGCTAACCCCTTAATCACATATAAATAACCTTTCCCTTCTTTAACCATTGGTTATATATAATTAACACATAAAACCTCCCATCAGTGCTCCTTTCCTTTATAACCCATTTACAAAGGAAATACTCACAATCTTATCTTTTTACCTGAGACTTCACTTTATCGAATTACAAAGGAAAACCCGACCAAAACACATAGACCAAACTTCAAACCTTATAAACTTGCATTCATAATTGTCATCGAGTCCACTCCCCAGTCCATCACCTTTATACTCCGCCGTCCTTTCCTCTGATCTCCGATCAACAACTTACACGCAATCTTACACCATCAATCTTCCTTTATCACATCTGACGATTTACACAAGTTTCGGGTTGACAACACGCACGGGATTTAACCACCCAATAAAGCAGTTTTTTCCTTCCTCCCTTGTGCTACTTGTCCTCCACTGAATGGGATCGGATGCTCGACCCTCAATACCACTTACCGTTTCTTCACCACCTGAAATATCACTTAAGTCTTGTGAAACCACCCTTTTGCTGTGTTATCTCATGCGCTCTTTCACCGGGTGATGACCATCGATCTATTGATCTATTGATCGAACGATTGACATCTAATTCCTCCATTATTCCTCTATTAAGGTTTACCAATCCTCAGTGGTTGATTTGGACCATTGATCTATAAGATTTAACGGTTCCTGTGTATCACCTCTTCACTTCTCCACTCGTCCCCTTTCTTTTATTTTACACTATCTCTTCAGCGTTTCTCTATGGGTTTGGTTATTTCTTCAGGGTTTCACTCTTTTCGCTCTTCCACTTCCTCTGAGCTTAACTCTGTGAATTCTTACTTCGCTACCTCTACAGAGCTTACTCTGTTCCTTCAGCTAGATTCAAAGATCCCTTATGACTCCTCTTAATCATTCTTCTCCACTCTGTATCTACAGAATTCTTCCTACAACCTTCTGTTACAAAACCTACGAATTCATATATCATTCATTCATTAAACACTTGTTTCACATACTAACACAATTATGGAATAATCCATTGTATGTATAAATATAAAAAAATGATTACATATTGAGACTCTCTGTCTCTCACAAGCTTGATCTTCAATATCAGTGGCCTCTTCCTTTCACTCTGCCCGTAGGCTTAAATTTATACCAGAAAGGCTCTTTTGAACTAATTCTGGTTCCAATCCTAAATCTACTGAACTGACTCCTAAATCCTCTATGTCCACTTCTAACTTCATTTAATTCCTAAGAACTCTCTCTAGTTCCTTGAATCATGAAGCTACCTAGAGAGTTATAATTGACTTCTAACTCTCTCATCATTATTAACCACTTATGCTCTCCTTTATTCAAGAGCTTTTACAAACAACCTCACACATCTAATTAATTCCTATTCTACCCACTAAAACCCTAAATATTACATTAATTTGAGACTTAGGAACCTAACTTCCTAAAACACATGACCCCCCTATGTCTACTAAAATACAATGATTTTCCTTGGGTTGAATGCTCCTGCATCAGACTCCCGAAGCATAAAATATTCATGATCTTCTGATCATGTGATTTTGATCTTTGTCTTCCTGGATCCCATACTTTGTTTTGTAACTAGCCAAATGCCTTGCACCTTTGTTGTTGTTGTATGTCTGTTGTATTTTGTTTCATCTTCCTCTCCTTGTCAATTAGGTTCAAGTTCTGATTGATCATCCTTCTTACTGCTATCATTTTCATCCATATGGACTACTTCATCATTAACTGCCATAACTCTTCAATCTCCATCTCTAGCATATCTTTGGGCTGGTCCATATTCTACCATTCACTGTTACCTCTTTCTCTCTGCCTCAGGTTGTTGTTGTTGTCTACTAACTCTTCAAATTGTTGTTTATTTTTTTCTACTTTTTCTCTTGCTACCATTGTAGACATTGTTGTAGTTATTGCTCTAGGTACCACTGTAGACATTGCTTCCACCCAAACTTCTTGAATATCCTTAAGGATATCTCCCTCTGCAACATCTAATTTCTACATTGGCTTCTGACTTTCCAACATTCTCTCCAGCAATTTAACATATTTGTTCCATGGATTAAATTCTTCCACATAATCTTCTTCTTTCATCTTTATTTGGTTACTCATCCATGTCAAATTTCCTCCAGCATCTGCAACTAAAACTGCATTCACAAAACATTTGTTAAAATAAAAAACATAAGGCTTTTGTGCCTTATTTTCCTTTGGCAACAATTCATTTTGCTGCTTTATTTTCTCCTCCTCTGTCAACATATCAGTATGTTGTTTTGAATTCTTAGAAGAATTCATGAGACTATCAATTAGCCTCTCCTCCACATCATCTGTTTCAACGATGCCTCCCTGCTTTTGTTCACAGTAGTGAACTTCTTTTTCCTTAGCCTACTGCTAGTTAACTCTTCTTTGAAATTGTTTGATCCTTATTGCCTCCCTTTCATCCTTACCCTCTTGTTCTTTAAGAACCTCCATATCATCTTTAAGCAATATCTGTCCTTCCCCAATGACATTCATTGGATCATTTCTTTGGGACAACATTTCTTCAGTATTCATCCGAATAAGACTGCCATATTTCTCCTCTATGACAGTTCTAACATTCTGTTGCCTACTCCCAAGTGACTCTTATGTCTCCTCTTGGTTCTGAGATCTTGCCATCTCAGTCTTGATCTGAACAGATTTCATATTCTATTCCTTCTCTCTGACAAACTCTAAAGTTTGTTCATCCTCCTATGATGTACCTACAATCATCCACAAATTATTAATTTTAAAACCATAAGACCTAATGGTCTTAATTGACTCTTCAGTCATCACATTTCCTTGCTGCTCTAAGTCTTCTACGTGATTCATCTCCTCAGGCTCAACTTCATCTCCTTCCTTCACAAGGAATGGTTCTTGTCTTGTAAGAGCTCCAATTCTTAATTTGTTAATGAGTTCTTTCTACTATAACAACTCAATACTTTCCTCCTTTGAGAGGTCTTCTTCATCTTACTCTGCTACTCTAGAGTACCTTTTATCCCCTAAAACACATTGCTCCTCATATTTCAGTTCAAGAGCTCTATTCAGCTTCACTTTAGAGTATTCATCTTCTGTAATAGACTCCTCCATGCTTTCGACAACTTCACAAGACTGTCTATCCTCTCCTATGCATCCTGCAACCACACCAAAACTATTAGGTTCAAAAACACAAGGCTTGATGGTCTTATACATCATCTCTTCATCTTCAGTCAACATCTCCTCATGCTGTTTTGAATTATCCCAATAGTCCATGAGATCTTCACTTGATCTCCATTCTCTAGCTTCAGTGTAGTCTTCACTTTATCCCATAATTTCTCCCTGTTCTAGTTCACAAATGTACTCTTGCATTTCCAACTCAACTTGCTTGAGTTTTTCCCTTAGCCACTTTACTTGCTTTTTCTGTAGCCTTCTCTGCATCTCATGCCACTCCGCTGGCTTCTTCCTTAATATCGAAACTTGTATCTGGTTTTCTTCTAGCTGCATTGTTAACACATCAAGTTCTTTTCTTATCTCAACCAACTCTTTTTCAATCTCCTCTTGACTCAGTCTCTTGCCATCTGCTTTGGAATTCTTCTTCTCATATCTTCTGTTGTGGCTTCTCTCTAAACCTTTGCTATGACTATTAGTAGTCATCTTCTTCTTCTCTTCCTTCATGATCTCCTCACTCATCTGCGACAAGCCTCTACAATAGCTAGTCCTCCTCACTGCAATCTTACCTCACTAAGGTCTCCTCACTCAGTCTTTTCGTAAGCACAAGTCCTCTGTCTGGAACCTCCTCTTGAGCAACACCTTTTCTCCTTCTAGGCTTCTGCAATCTCTCACTCCCTCTTGAGAACACTTTAGCTATCCTCTCTATCCAACCTCTTGTTGGATTCTTCAGGTTCACTACCACTTCTCTTTCAGAGTGTTTTCCTTACTCTACCTTCAAGAACACATCTGGTTCTCCTCTCACAACTTCTCTTTCTATCCTTTGCTGAGATGTTTCATTTGCAACCATAATCTTCATTTTCAATTTGAAACAAAACACACTATCTTACCTCCAAGATCTATGTATGATTTTGTTCTCCCATTCTTCTGCACTTGGATGGATTGTCCTCTGTTTGGTCTCCAAGTCCTCTTTCCTTCAAAACTTGTACTAAACAATCTTGCTCTCACTTTTCTTCAAGGAATCCTCTATTCCTATTTACTCCAAGCCTTTGTTGGAACTGCTACAATGTCCCAAGAACTTCAAAAGTTCCCCTACAATCTTCTGTTGTGGCCTCTATCATTCATCAATTAACTTATGCACATTACCTTCTTCTGTGTGCAAACTCCTTCTCATAGCAAATATATCCCCTTTCTGATTACAATTTTTCTCTGATACCACAAATGATGCAGGGTTACCCCCACTACACCCACAGTATGCATGTAAAATGCATAAGCACATTTGTCCCAAGAATTTAACTCACCAAGGAGTCAAATCTTCAACCATCAATGGTAATAGTTTATAGACTAACCAATATAGTCTAACCCTTAGTCCATATCCACTTATCGGAACCTCCATCAGCCCTCAAGCCTTCACATAAGACTTTTATTAAAGCCTTTCATTAAGTCCTCCCTATCGGGACTTTAAAACCTTTCTAACTCTTCATTAACCCTTAACCCTTGGCTATATATATAATTAACACATAAAACCTCCCATCAATGCTCCTTTCCTTTATAACCCATTTACAAATGAAATACTCACAATCTTACCTTTTTACCCGGGACTTCACTTTATCAGATTACAAAGGAAAACCTGACCGAAACACATAGGTCGGACTTCAAACCTTATAAACCCGCGTTCATAATTGTCGTCGGGTCCACTCTCTGGTCCATCACCTTTATACTCCGTCGTCCTTTCCTCTGATCTCCGATCAACAACTTGCACACAATCTTACACTGTTGATCTTCCTTTATCACATCTGATGATTTACATAGGTTTCGAGTTGACAACACACACGGGGTTTAACCGCCTGATAAAGCAGCTTTTCCTTCCTCCCTTGTGCTACATGTCCTCCACTGAATGGGATTAGATGCTCAACCCTAAATACCACTTACCATTTCTTCGCTGCCCGAAATACCACTTAAGGCTTGTGAAACCACCCTTTCACTGTGTTATCTCCTGCACTCTTTCATTGGGCAATGACCGTCGATCTATTGATCTGTCAATCGAATGGTTGACTCTAATTCCTCCATTATTCCTCTATAAAGGTTCATTGATCCTTAGCAGTTGATCTGGACCATTGATCTATAAGATCTAACGATTCCTGTGTATCACCTCTTCACTTCTCCACTTGTCCCTTTTCTTTTGTTTTACGCTATCTCTTTAGCATTTCTCTATGGGTTTCATTATTTCTTCAGGGTTTCATTCTTTTCACTCTTCCACTTCCTCTGAGCTTAACTCTGCGAATTCTTACTTTTCTACCTCTACAAAGCTTACTCTATTCCTACAACTGGCTTCAAAGATCCCTTATGATTCCTCTAAATCATTCTTCTCCACTGCGTATCTACAGAACTCTGCATGCAACCTTCTGTTAAAGAACCTATGAATTCATATATCATTCATTCCTTAAACACTCGTTTCACATACTAACAAAGTTATGGAATAATCCATTGTATGTATAAATATGAACAAATGATTACATATCGAAACTCTTTGTCTTGCACTGGCTTGATCTTCAATATCAGTGGCCTCCTCCTTTCACTCTGCCCGTAGGCTTACATTTATACCAAAAAGGCTCTTTTGAACTATTTCTGGTTCCAATCCTAAATCTACTGAACTGACTCCTAAATCCTCTATGTCCACTTCTAACTTCATTTAATTCCTAAGAACTCTCTCTAGTTCCTCGAATCATGAAACTGCCTAGAGAGTTATAATTGGCTTCTAACTCTCTCATCATTATTAACCACTTATGTTCTCCTTTATTCGAGAGATTTTACAAAAAACCTCACACATCTAATTAATTCCTATTCTACCCACTAAAAGCCTAAATATTACATTAATTTGAGACTTAGGAACCTAACTTCCTAAAACACATGACCCCCCTATGTCTACTAAAATACAATGATTTTCCTTGGGTTGAATGCTCCTGCATCAAAGTTACCTTGGAATCAAATCTTAAGGAGGGTGACATTAGTATCTTTTGTACAATCATTGATTATTAAACCTTCTCATCAATTCCTCTAATGAAGTTGATAATTTCATCCACATGGAGGAAATAGGATGTAACATTTTCTTCATATTTTATTATGAGGCTCTTGAACTATCTTCTATGAGTCTGGAGCTTTTTATTCTTCACATTTTCATTGCCTTCATAGATGTTTTGAAGCTTGTCCCAAATTTCTTTTGCTAATTCACAATGCATCACCTTGAATTTTTTATTATTATGATAGACCACGCAAGATAGCAGTCACATATTTTGAATTATGTTCACTAGAATTCCTCCCAACCATATGAGTTGTATAACTAGATATGAATACCACATATCAAACCTGAGAGCCATTAGATAATTATACATCCTTATACTCCAAAATGCATGACTTGTTCCATCAAGTAACGAGGCTCAATTTGTGGAGAAATCTTCTTGATTGGCCATGTGTGCTCTAAAAATATGTCTTCCAATGGTTAGAATATTTTCGAAGGAACATATTTTGAAATAAATTATTGTGCACACACTTATATTGAGACGATATGGGGGGTGAATCATTATAAGATAATTTTACTTATTTAAACATTCATGAACCATAAGAAAAAACCAAATATGTGGAACGTGGAACACAAGATTTAAGTGTAAACCATTTTTGGAGAAAAAAACAAAACTTCTTTTTATAATTATTTATTGTCACCAACCTACTGGAGAGACCAATTCCCACTACTACAAATATTGATAAGCACCAACCTAATAGAGATACCAATCCACACTACTACAATAATCCATAGGCACCAACCTACCAGAGACAACAATTCCTAATGCTACAAATATCTTGTTGTAGCTACTACAACACACTCCAAAATTTTTGCTTACACTCAATTTCAAAGCCTTCCTTGGTCTTGAACATTATTTTTGCAAACATCGAAGCTTATTTCATGAGATTTCTTTAAGTGTTTTTTCCCCTTTTGCATGTTGGGTAAATTGTCATCTTTTGTCATGTTTGGTTATTGTGCAATATGTACAAGCCTATTCTGATGATTTAAAGGGTCTATCTTCATCTATTGCACTAATTCACAAAGTTCTGAGCATTGTTGCAAAAGTGTCATCACGGTCGTCCCAAAGTCTATCTTAAGTGTCGCACTTGTCGTAACTTGTATTAAATCCATCACTCAAAGGGAATTTGTTTGTTCATGTGTTAATATGATCTATGTGTCATTTCATCAAAATATTCTAAGTGTGTGATCACAATCAAATTTCTTCACCGTTCACACCGATCCCACACAACCATTTTCGGAAAAGCTTCCCGACTGAGCAACCTAGCTTCATTGAGCCTCTCCTAAGATGTGCACTATGCAGTCTGAGTCCTCTAACTTGTGACCTTGCTACTTGGCACTACACAATCCATAGTTCTTTCCCCTTTAGACTATTGTACTTCACAATTTTTGTGCCCAAACCCTGGTCTTGACCTCTATAATTGTGTAATCATGTCCCCAACCCAAATTAAACTGCATATTTTGCATCCTCAAGCCTCAATATCATCCCCTGAGCCCTTGAACTGTGTAACTATGTAGTTCCTAGCCTTCCTCGACTCCCAGAAATGCATAGTTAGCTCTCTCAATGCCCATTCCCTTAGCTTGTCCCAATGGCTTCAGAAACTGTGCAATCTTGTCCCTCAGACCTACCTGAACTGCATAGTGCACAGTCTCAAGGCTCAAGATTTTTGACTGACTACTAGAGCTATCCACTGGGTAGTGTCATTGAGTCCCTCTTCCTAGCCTATCACTTGTTCCGAGCTCAGTCGGTGAATTGGAATGCATCATCTTAGATTAGGGGGTTTTTGGATTGATGTCGTCTTTTCATGAGTGAATTGCAGGAACATGTACCTTATCATGTCATGACAAGGTGATGGAGAAGGATAATAAGAATATAAGCATGCTAAAATACTCTCTTGCAGCTGAACTTACAAGTTGATCAATCAAGAGAAAGCAAAGGAACACTAATTTGTGACCATTATCCAAGATTTGAGATCATTGAAGATTCCTTATCACCAAGCCATGTAGTAGTGAAAAGAAATCATCTTCAAGAAGACATCCAACACTTAGCAACAACAATGGATTGAAATTGCCACATCATCAAGTAGTCCCTATTAGTAGTGTCATGTCATGTCATGTCATGAATGGTCATATGCCACATCACTATTGTGGATCATGTATATTGTATTCAAAATGTATTGTAAAGTGGAAGTCCAAAGGACACACATCGAATGTAAAGAGTCACATAAGTTGAAAATTCATAAGAAGTCAAACAGTCATGATGGTAGTCAAAAGGTCACCCTTGGTTATATATACTCCCTCATTGTATGAGAAAATGACTTTTCAACTTGGCTCCTCCTGCAAGGAATTAGAGAGATAAGTTAGTTCTTTGAGGAGCAAGGAGTGGCTCCAATGGTACACTATTGGAGCTAGTGATGTACATTTTAAACATGTGTCTTGGAACTTTTACTTAATAACATAAGCCTTCAACGCCAACACATTTTTCATGCATGGATTATGAATGTTTGTAAGACTATTTTGCGGATGTTTGTATTTCATGTTTTCTTTCACATGTGCTAATATAGTTGAACTATTTCAGTTATTTTAATACTTCTCTTATTGAGAATGTGTTTTAATATTGTTGTCCCATCCTTGTGGACTATTTTATGGGATATTAGATAGATATTTCTTCATTTGTTGGTTGTAACGATCATCACATCCTCTGTGGACTATTTTGTTGGAAGTTAGATGCATCCTTTGGATTCATGTGTGTCCCTTCTTTGGTGGTACTACTACCTCTCACTTAGAGGCTCAATTTTCTCCCTTATCTATAGTAGAAGAACCTTGACACATTTACAATTGAACACTCACCAGGCACAACTTCTTGCTTTTTGAAGACACCATTTCATCCCTCTCTCTTGCTGACAGTTAAAGCCAAGGACAATATTTAAGGATTAAGCAACCGGGCCTTTATACCAGATGGGATTCTTACATCAAATGGTGTGAGGTCTAATTGGGACATGACATTGGGGAGATCCCCTAAATGTTGGCAAGTCCAATACCGTCAACATATCTATAGACACCAACCTGCTAGAGACACCAATCTCTACCTCTACAACTATTCATCAGAACCAACCTACTAACACCAATCCCCATCGTTGAAAATATTGAAAGTATAAAATTATTACCTAAGGTACTATTGTATGTCTCCACATGTCTTTGAAGGTTTTAGTCTAAAAAATCCCAAAAAATAATTCATAGCAAAAATGCCAAATTGACTTGTTTGAAGTTGATTTTAGGACTATTTAGAAACCCTAACTTCCACAAGGTATATCTTCGAGATTACAGAGAACTAAAATCTGAAATTCTAACAACTAATACCAAGGTATATTTCCATTTCCCCGTTAATATTTTAAATCTAGAATATCTTAGAAAATAAGTTATAGTAAAAATTCCAAATTGGCCTATTTGAAGCAAATTTCAAGAGAATTTAGGAACCCTAACTTCCGCAAAGAATCTGTCTGAAATTATAGCCAATCAAAGCCTAAATTTTTTATCACAAGTACATATATGTATTTCCTCTTTCTGCTCAATATTTCACACTATAAAATGTCTCAGAAAAATAAGCTATAGCAAAAGCTCCAAGATGATTCATTCACTCCACAAATCACATGTTTGCTCCACCTTCAAAACCACAAGAGTATTCCTTGGCTTCTCTTCTACACCTTAGATCTCTGCTTACCTTTGATGATTATTCAAATGCAATAAAATATCCTTTATTTATATTTTTATTTTGTTCACTTTTGGGGATTATTTGT
The DNA here is from genome assembly GCA_000404065.3 of Pinus taeda. Taxonomy (NCBI): domain Eukaryota; kingdom Viridiplantae; phylum Streptophyta; class Pinopsida; order Pinales; family Pinaceae; genus Pinus; species Pinus taeda. Next base: position 2,362 of record APFE030794407.1, on the reverse strand, counting down.
AAAACTAGTTGGACTGACATGTACTTTTTTGTTGGCCCAACCTAATAGAATCTTTCATATCTCTTGATTCCCATGGAGTTAGATTGATTCCCTTATGTCATTGGAAATGTATCTAAATATTATTTTGAACCATATATACTATGTTCCCATTTGAGCTTGAACTTTAGAGTAAAATGGAATTCAAAGATAGGGTATAAAAACTAGTTTTCAAATAGATTGGGTATCCAAAAAATATTTCCAACAATATTCACCTTTAAATACTTATCTTGGACTTGTATTATCCCCTTGTATTTGACATAAATAAATAAAAATATTTCCAACATTTTTCAATTATAAAACAATTATATTTCCATGTAAAATTCCTCTTTCTTTCTATAACTCAAAAAGAGTGCTAGTATTTTGAAAAAATAACTTACTTTTTAATGGAGCTCCTTAATGTGGCTAGGGTTTTGAGGTGGCAAACTTGCAAAGGTTTAATTCACTAGATATTGATATAAAGCATAATATATAATATATCAAATAAAACCTATTGACGGTGCTAGATACCACCAACTTACATGGGGTCTCCCCAATGTGAAGTCCTAATTAGACCTCACACCATTTGGTGTAGGAGCCCCATCTAGAGTATCGACCCACCCACCATAACTCTAAGGTTTTAATTAGTTTAAATGGATAACATAAGATATTATACACATAACCTTTGAACAAGAAAATAAGTTGACATTGTGAAACATTGATTGTAATGTGTAAAAGGAGGTCTTCACAAGAGGGGCGACAAGAGTGAGTCTCTGGAAGGAAAGTAATAGTACTATCCTAAGAGAGGCACATGAGAGCAAGGAAATATTCATTAGCTATCTAGAGAATTATTTCATAGACACAATGATCAATGAAGCAAATAAAATGCACATTCAAAAAGATAAGAACCAAAGCCAATGAAGTAGTTCAAGTTCTTTTGTACATTTGAAAATAACACATATCGCAAACATCCAAAGAATAGTCTTAAAATATTCATGATACATGCATGAAAATGTGTTGGCTCAATAAGATTTAATTATTAAGTGAAAGATCCAACAACACAGTTACAATGGTGAGCCACTAGCTTTAGTAGTGGAAAATTAAGTCACTTCCTGCTTCTGCATGGAATTATCTTCTCTCTTATGCCAAGTTAAAGAAGCCAAGGCTAGCTCTCCAAAGTCTAAGACTCAAAAAAATTGTTTTCTTGAGTTATGAGGTTTCTTTTATAGCGAGAGGATTGAACTTTCATATCCCCATGACTCTTGAGTTACCCTAATGACTCTTGGACTCCTAAATGACATTTAAACTTCTATAAGACTCTTTGGTCCACATGGGACCTTTCTTATTCCACATATGATTCTTGAAATTCCACACATTTACATTTTGTCATTTTACTTCGTTAATACATTGTTACATTCCACGTCATGTGGCAAGACACATTGACACCATTGGACTATGTAATGACACTTGCACAATCCATGACTTGGCATTGATGACATGGAACTTTATGATGATGAGGCAATGCCAAGTTTCTCCCTTTACTACTTTGTCTTCAATATTCATGAAAGATATGCTTTGCTCTTCATATTTACCCTCCAAAGGGTCTTGGATCAATGTTGGGACCTTTTGTGTTATCATGAAATTTATTCATTGTGATTGATGCTGCTATATTGATGATCAACGTAGAGGAGCTTATGTATTGTGTATGTTTTTCCGCAATAGTACATGATCAGGATAATCTCTATTGAATATGTGTTAAATTATTCAAAATTTCTACATGGTATC
>APFE030794405.1:5767-21828 GCA_000404065.3 Pinus taeda | reverse complement strand
GATGATGAGATACTTGAGGTTATCATGGAATTATGACTACATGATAGAGATGATCAGGGATGATACATGATGACAGTTGATGACACAAGAATGGAATATTAGTCGATGGACAGATATTGGCAGGTGGAATTCTCCTGAGTTGAGAGGGAGTGTTAATTTTTGCAACTATGATCAAATTCCACCTTGGACAGCTCATATGACCTATATGATGATTGCATTAGATTCCTCTTTTCGAGGGGACTGAAATTGACCTAAAGATCACCTTATTTAGACAAGTGAAAGTTGGTTTTTGAATTTATTTATTCACTCATGTGTATTGGGTTAGGTCGGCCCTAAGAACATGTTAAATTTGACAAGTCGGTCCTAAGCACATGTTAAATTGGACAGGTCAGCCTCAACCTCAAGTGGACCCTCATGAAAGCCTATCAATAGAAGAGACCTCAGGCTCATTTGGACAGATTGATTAAGCCATATTCTCTTCTCTTATTCTCTTGGTTCACACAGGTCTATTTGACGAAAGTTCATGCAAGGGTCCGAAATCTCAAGAGTGAAGCTCACACTGATCTAGGATTTTCTGATTCTTGGACGCTAGCACATAGTTGTAAATGCAACGTCTATAAAGACCTAGATGTTGGCACAAAGTGTTTATGAGAGCGTCCGAGAGGCTAGGGTTTTCGCTACTCAGTTTGGTCCCTAAATGCATGCATAATATGGTCCTGAGAGCATCTAGGCTGCCATAGACACTCACACAGAAGACTTATGAGAGTGTACAAGGTTTGAGGAAGATATGGGTATGTTTGACCCCAAACACCCTCATCTAGTTCACCTAGGAGCCTTCAAAATTGTTCCAAATGCAATCTTCCAGTTCTGTAGAGAGCATCTATGACTGTTATAGATGCTCACACAACACCTCCTCCTTGCGCCCAAGACTCAAAGATGAGATTTTAATATTCCAAAGATTCCTCTAAGTGACAACAATATCCAGTAGTTGACTACAGCCAGTGACAACAAATTATATCCATCAGAATGAGAGTTTTGATTATAAGCATTATTAGATATGTTTCATGGATATCATAGTTGTTTTGTTTCATAGATAAAGTTATGGATCATTGTACTCTCTTTTGCTAAATCATTTGATGACGATCTAAGAAAAAGAATATTTGCAAGGTTATTCCCCATAGTGGTTTTCGCCTTGGTCTTAGACCAATCTTGGTGTCTCTATGTGTGTGCATGCTTTTATTCTATTGTTCCTTTATGTTCCTCTGCATTGATGATGATGATGTTGTTCTTTATATATAATTTCATGTGCTGATGAATAATGGTGTAGAGTAGAATTATGTAATGATGATATGGGGTGAACTTTATGTATTAATGAATAAATGCAATTATTAAAGAAAAAAACAATGCATCCCTATGAAAAATTAACACGTTGGTCTTATGAAGGGCCAACCAATCCGTCCCTAGCAATGCATCATATGCACCCAATGACAATAAACTGAAATTATCATATGTAGGTATGTTGCTCAAGTCAAATGGGCATGATTTGACTATGTGCTTGACTCACCTCCCCTTCCCTGTGGCCAATTAAACTAGCCAAGATTCTTGGTGCGCTTCCTTGGTAAAAGTACATTTTTTGACAATTGTTGGACTGATATAAGTAAAATTCAATCTAGGGTCAATTAGAATAGAGATATTTTCATTGCAAACCATACTTTCCATTTCAATAATCAATGCCTAGTGGCCAGCTTTCCTATTTTTCACGGTAACATAGATTATGGGTACGTTCTAAGCCATGTCTTGAACTGTCTTGGCTTTTTATGCACTATTAAGGTTTGAGATAGGGTCATTGCATTATGGATAATCCCTTTGTAAATGGTCTCCTCTACGCTCCCAACATTCCATGCATCTCCTCTAGGGCACATCCACTTCTTCTATAACAACTTTTAATAGGAGTGGTCATGACCAATAATAGTGACGGGCCTTGTGCTTCTACCTCACTAGTGACCTATAATTTTTTTCCCCTTTCCTTAATAGCCATGCTTTCCCTTGGGTTTCCATTCATCTTTGTACTTAGATCTATGCTTGGATTTATCATATAAATATTTCAGTTTCCAAATAGCATCCTCTAAGGTTTGTGGCTCATTAAACTATATCCTGCCCTTGAATGCTTGTGATAGGCCACTGAGATATCTTTGAATCTTTGAGTTCTCGTCCTTGAGGTAGGGTATATACCTCAATAATTCCAAGAAGTTAGTTGCATATTCATCAGCTGAAAATCAATATTGAGTTCATAATACTGCTTGGCCTTATTATTGTAGTACCCTTCAAACATGTACTTCTCTCAAAAGTATCTCTCAAATCTCCTCTAGGACATATTTTCTTCTTGAATGTCCTTGACATTATTTAGGACTTCCCATCAGATATTATATTTTCCCCTTAGGCTGAAGGTAGATACCCTTCCTTTCATATTTTTAGAGTATGAACCTTGAAAAAATTCTTCACCCCTAGTATTCATGCCTCTACTTCTTCAACCTTATTCTCCTCTCCATAAAATGTAGGAGGCATTTCCATCTTAAATTCTTCCAGCATGAACTCTTTCCCTTTTTGTCTTTCTTGATGGTTTCTTTTTTTTTTTTTAGCGCTAGGAAGATGTTCGGGGCTTCTTATTCTATTTTTTGGGTTACTCAGATGAGTTCTTCCCCTCATTGTTTCTTCACTTCCTCATTAGTTCCTTTTCTTGGATCTACTACCTTTTGCACCATCAGTCCTTAGTTCTTTCCTTCCTTTCCCTGAATAACTCTACTTGATATTATAGATAGCTCCTAGATAATGTTGTTTTTTTTTCTCTACAAATCTAATAAGCTTTGTAGTGGGATCACATTTACTTCATATTGTTGCTCTTGAGCTCTGAAAATCCTCTTGTTTTTAGCCTTACAACTTTTTATCTCTATCTTCAAACTTCTTAGTGTATGCATCTAGTCAGGAGAGCCTACCTCTCCTCTCCTCTCTTCTCAACCGATTCTTCCTCATGCCCATGCTATGACTTGTCAATGCTAAAATGTGCCATCTTGCTGCTCATTTCCTTTACTCTTTTGTAGTTCCCTTTATGTCTTTTTATCTTATAACATCAAATTCCAAGTTAGTACATCTATCATAACAACACTACAATTAATATAAAATCCATGGTTCAAATACTATAAACATCACATAACCACATTCATGATCAGAGACTACACTCTACAATAGGTCCTAACACATCATCACACCATGTTAAAGCCCCCAGCTCTTTTACAAAGGTCCAATGTTGAACCTTTTGTTATGATACCACTCTATAACACCTAGACCATCCTAAAGGAAGAAGAAGGTGTTACTATCACTGAATCGACCTTCAAATTCTTGTTATGGAAATGGGGTCTTAAAATTTCATCATATTTCAAACTAGTCGAAACTAAAAATAACACCACCAATACATCTAACTCAATAAGATCTCTCTGATGATATAAAATCTATCAAAAACTAATTCCTAGATCAAAGGTATGGTTGTTTGAAGTTGAGCCATTAAACTCTTGCCACATCAATGCTATGCTACCATGTGGTACCTACGTGGACCCCATTTCCATGTCATCCTTATCTGCCACGTGTTCTTAACCATACCAAAATGGAATTTCCTCCTCACTAGTTCATGGTCCCTACCATTCCACCCACTTAACCTTGAAATCATCATTTTTTTTGGTTATACAAAATCTTGACTTTGGTCACTCCTATTCCTTGACACAAAGCACAAATTCAGAAAATTCTACATCTGAGGTAGATGGGTAATTTCCTCTCAACCATTGAGTGGGGTTTCACATTTATTTGAGCTCACCCCCTCATTAACCTCAACCTTCCACCAACCACCTTCCCATTGTTTCAGACTGAGATGGACTTGTATGCATTAATTGATGGAAGGGATTTTCATCTCAATCCCTGTCAATATTGGCCCACTTCTCATCGTACTCCATCAAAATCCTCCCAAGGTCTCCAAACCCCAAGCGTCAAGATGATGTCATCTAATTTCATTTCCTCCACGTGGCCTCTTCTGGGAGTGCCACATGTCACTCAATTTTTGGGCATCTTAACCCTCTAATATGGTCTATTATAGCTATCATGTGGCACACCACTATGGTTCCATGTCAACCTTGATGGGCCTCCAAATTAGAAATAAATTAAGGCCCATATAAACTTTCCTATTCACATAAAGGCTATATTAAATCTCTCCTTTTACACTTAATAATGCTTTTTTAGCTTTAATATGTTCTTAGGAAGGTTTAGAGATAATTTCATATTATGTGCCTAATATTATTTATTTTTGCAGAATATTGAGAGAATATGGAGGAAAATTTCAATGAGATAATATAAGGACTTACTCCCTACTATAGGAGGATCGATATTGGATAATAAATTAACAATATATTATGAAATTATTACAGAAATTGTGGAGCTCTAGCGACGGAAAATCTAAGAATGTGCTCCATGTCACTTAATCTAAATTCCTAGTGTTGAGAACCAAATCCACTATTTGAGGGATTTTGGAGGGGAAAGATTCTTCCTTTCAAGGAGAATGATTCCTAATAATTTTTTATAATTATAAATTCGAATTGGCCTCTAGGGGCATGTATTTATTAGTCTTCTTGTGGAGAAAACTTGTTATTTAGCAGCTCCACTTTCATTTCTAATAGGGATGTACTTGGATTGATTCAAATAATGAAGTTTAGTGACATTTTGAGCTTCTAAATATTGGTGTCCTTCATAGTATTCTGAGTTTCCTTAGGCTTGGCCATCCCATGAGCCTTGGAGCTCTCTTGTACAATTTATTTATTTCCTTTGAATGATTTTTTCATTTGCATCTCTTATTTATCCATTTACTATTCATGCTTATTTTGTTGTAGACCTCATATTGGTTAAATTATTGAAGTGGTTTTTTTTTTTCAAGTTATCTATAAAGTCAAAAGCATTAGACATCCTTATAATATATTTGAAAAGTTAAATTCATCATTTAGCTACTTGGATTGGTTTACTAGTTCACAAATCTAGAATTTCTAGAAGTCCCTTGTAGCAAAATAGTAATAATTTAATGCTATGTTTTAGAACATGTTAGCGAGATTCATTTGAGTTTATTCCACTTGTATTAGGTCATAAAAACATTAAAGTTAATAAAAAAATTTACCCCATAGCATTTTCACTTGATTAGGTTAAGAATTTGGTAGGTTAACTAGCTCACTAATTCTTGAATTTCCAGTTTTTAGAATAGTAATTTTCTTCTATCTTTTAGCACGTGTTAACAGGGGTATTTTGGAGTGATTCTACTTGAAATGGATTCCTAAGACATCCTACTTAATAAAATAAAATTCCCTTCCAATTTGAATTTTATTTACTTGGGCATTTGTCAAGTTATCTCACGGTTATAGCAAAATAGAGCCTCGTATAGCACCTCTTGTAACACTCTTGTAGCACATGTAAAATTGACCAAATTTGCTCCAAAAGCTTGTTTTTTGTCTCTTGGGCTTGAATCATGACCCCTAGGCTCTGAATCTATGATTTATTGAGACCAAAAGACCTATTAAGCCTTGCCTCTTCTCCATTGAGATTCAACTCTGTAGTTCTAATTAATGGACATATTCATAACTTGAAGAGCATAATGAGGATTTTCATGAAGCACCTTGTGAACTCTATTGATAAAATATATCTTGAATGCAGTGATTGAATAATGATTTCATTTTATTTCATACATCTTAAGCTATGGTTTTAATTTCCATCACTGTTATTTCTATTGCATAGACTAGGCTTCATTTTGATGTACCATTTACACTCTGCAAATAGGTTAATGTTTACATTCTACAAATAGGATTAACATTTACATTCATGAAAAGTAGAATAACCTTTCCTTTTTATAAAATTAACTAGGATTTCCTCTCTGCAAATGTAATTAGGTTTCCTTTCTGCAAAAAGAGAAAAAATTCCATTTCTGCAATTAGTTTAGGTTTGGATTTCATGGCATTCACTTCATTGCATGAGATCAATGAAAGAATGCCACATTGCATGTTGCACATATAGTGCCGATATCTCGTAAGTTTGTATGAAACTTGGGTTGATAATTTAAGTTGGTAGCCTTGGGATTTGCAACATTCTTATTGGAATACTGAGGCTCATCACTTTTTGGAACTATCGTCGAGGAGGTGTCAAAGTATAGATTGTTTTCTTCCATAGTTGATTCATTTCTTTTAATTTCCACAAGTGTTATCTTCCAAAATGTCCTAGGCTGATAAAGAGATTAACGGAGGTAACCACAGACCAAGTTTTTATTTTGGTAGCTATCCCTACCAAATCAGAGAGGGATCTCTCCATGAAATCATAGCCAACAGATGACTAGAATGTAAAGGATTTTAGGCTAGATAGCTAGGCTCAGTTAGGTTTCGGAAAATTTAAGGTTTTGTCACTGGATAAGGGAGAAAAACCAGGTAGCTAGGTCAACAGGATCAAAGGGTTACAACAAAAAAGATATAAAGGAGCAAGGTAGCATTACTTTTGCGACAGATATTTAGGGTTTGTCGGTGTAGTGTAGTGTTCAGAAGAAGCTAAAGGTCTTAATGAGCATGAAACATGAATTCATTAAGCAAGAAAGAAAGTACAACATAATGATATCCCTTAAAATTAGAGATTTATGCAAATAATTTTGTTTATAAACTTTAAGGAAAACCACTGAAGAATTGATTAATGGAAAAGAGAATATGAATATCTTTCATATAAAGCTATTACAGAGAAAAAAAACATCACGAACTTACTGCACAAGAATTCCTAGAAAATAGCTGCAAACTCTATCTTTTGATTTCCAAAAATTATCCAAGTACAAGCTAGAATAGTTCTCTCCTATGATGTCCAACTAGTCCTTATATGACTGAGAAAGTGATACATAAAGACCAAAAAAAACATCTCCCTATTCTCAGGGATAGAATTCATGACTCTAGGAATTGTTACATTAGTGGTTCCAACCAAACCCTATTACCTAGGGAAGTTAAAAACAAATTCTTCAATTAACTTTAACTCCAACCACTCTCATAAATGAGGCCAAATTTACATCAAAATTAATTACAAAGAGTAATAACCCACTATTGCATCATATTTACACTAGTATTACTCAATTACATCATTTACATAAGCGAAAAAGTCAAACTAGGTTGAACTGATGAAGAAACTAGCCTCCTGGAAAAAGTGCACCGTGGACTGCAAAAAGTGTTGCATGAGATTGTAGGCCACTTTTGGAGGCCTTCATGAACTCCAAATTGAGTGTGTGATAGTGCATTAGAAAGATATTTCTATCTACTACACAATCGACTCCTCAAGCACTAAAAATGATCAAATATAGCCCCAAAATAATCAATTCTCCGAAGACTGGTCAAAAAGCATAGCGTGACCTCCAAAAACAGGGAAGAAAGGTGTCTTTTAAGTGGTTTTTGGCCATTTTCACCTTGTAAAAGCTGGTGAATTGTGATGCCAGGTGTCCAAATATGATGTATAAGTCAAGAGCTATCCAACCATATAGATTTTTTGTCATTTAGAGCCTTCCAGAAAAAGTATAGCGTGGCCCACACTACACTTTTCGTAGGGTGACTATGCCAAAAGTTACAAAAATTCTCAAAAAACAAAATTTCCTCCAAAATTATTCAAAATTGATATGTAAGGTCCTGAAGTTGTATGATATGCTATAAGGGAGGCATCAACAAGCAAACTAATTTTTGCTTCCATTTTTGGTTGATTAAGGTATTATTTAGCCTTGCATTCATTTGTTTGACCTTTGCTCTCAAAATCAAGTTCATTGTGTAATAATGGGAAACCATGTGTTTTTGAAGCCTCTTATCCCTGTTAGCCTTCTTGAGAAGCTTCTATAAATTATCATTTACTCTTCCTAGCCAATATTCCCTATCATCATTGATTTCCCTGTCAATAAGATTATTCACCATGATCTGCTTCCTTTGTCGCTGAAGTGCCTTAAGGCCCTTTGTTTTTGGTTTTAGTCTTACCACTTGCTCTTGAGTTTTAACTGAGTCCTCTACCTCTATCATTGATTTACCTTTAGTCTACTTTTGCAATTTCATAATGTGCTTTTCTTGAAGCATTCTATCAACTCTCAATTGCAATTTTCCTGTTGTAGGCATGCTATAAAAGCATTTTCCTTTGTCAATTTGTCCTGCAATCTTTTGAGTTCATTCTCCTTGTGCACCATATGATGCTTAACTGTCCTATGATCCTGATTATCCTTCAAAGTAGTCTCATCCAAATTAAGATGGAAAGTGTCATCATCTTGGAAAATTGTCTCATGATGTAAAGGTGATCCCTGTTGTACTGATGTAGAAGGCTTGGCCCACAATCTGTGGAGCAAACACAAGCCTTTTCCCTCTTTCATAAGTTTTGGTTACTTTATCCCCACCTTTCTTATTCTTGATAGTAGACCTACTATATGAGCCAATTTTTTTTTGAGTAGGGGGTGTTGATGATGAAATAGGTCTAGTAGGCTAGTTGAAAGAAGGAAAAAACACCTCTGCTTCAATGAATGTATCCTAGGAAATGTTTAACTGCTTAAGATGATGAAGGACAATACTGTTGATGAGGGAGTGATGAAATAGGTTGTTTTGTTGTAGCTCCTTGTTTCTATGTTGCACTTTGTATGCTATCTTGTCTAGGCTTCGATATAGGTAGTAGGGTATTTTGAGTAGTTTCACCCTAGTAAAATGCATAAAAAGTCTGATGTGATAGTTGTAGAGCCTAGAGAATTTCCCCTCACAAGTGAAATATTTCATTATGATCTTCATCAAATGGGAAAACCTGTCAAGGAGCTAGCCAAAAGGAAATATTTTCTTGATGTTGTCTTTGTATGGAGCTTTGAGGTAGGGTTGATACAGTTGAGTATCCAATTCTTGAGTCTTAAACCACTTTTCACCAATGTTTGGTATCCCTGTATCTGATGCTATGATGTCAGATGAGATGAAAAAATTTACCCCTACAATTGTAACTTTATCCTTTCTGAGGTTTGTGACATACAGTCTGGTTAATTCAACATGATATTGGACTTTTTGCACCAACTCACAAAACTCAAGACACCCTGCATGCTAAAAACATTACTTTGCAAGTGGTGAAGGCATCAACGCCTAAGTGTTTAGAGGTTAATACCTTGATACCTTTCCACCCTTGTTATAATTTTTCTCCTCCTCCATAGAAAACTGTGAATATAAATCTTAAGGGGAAAAACATGTGAAGGGAAAGAGGAAATAGGATGATGGGGTTAGGGAGGGGAATTAAGTGTGGAAAAATTAGGGAGATATATAGATGTATTAAAAGTATTAGGAGGTGGAAAATGACAAAAATAATGTGGTGTTTAGTGTAGGGAATTAAAACATAGTTTTAGCCCTAAATCTGCCCAAAACGTAGCATAAGAGCTCGGGTTTGATGTAGGAATTATGGAAATGATGGGACAGGGGATGTAAGGTTCATGGGAAGTGTATTTAGATGTGAGAAAGGGTAGAGTGTGTATGGGATAGGTATTTTTACATGAAAACATGAAAAGGAGGGCTTCCCACAAAAAACCTAGCGACGTAGCATGACACCAATTTTTTGGGATGTCTTTGGCAATAAAAATGTTGAGGAAGTGGTTGGTGATGAATGCGATCTCTTTAGTAATGAAATGAGTGAGGAAATGAGCTATGATGTTCTTTTACAACTTGTAGAAGTCAATTCCTTTTCATAGTAGTTGGGTGGCCCACACTATGTCTTTTTCACTTTTTCTTTGGAAACTATGTAGCTTAGGAAAATTCAATGCAGTTTTTAGAACATAACTTATTACATCTCTTTGAAATGAATTACACTTAGAAACATAAATTTTTGAGCAAACCCTACCAATACTCCTTCATTTCCCAGTTTATTGAATGAAATGACAGTTTTAATGACTCTAACCCTAATGACCTAATGGAGACACTAAGCGGAATGAAGAACATGGTGACATGACTAAGATGATGATAATTATTTGTTCAATGATGGCACATCCAACTGAGTGATGGAAAAGACCAGAACATGAAAATCTTGGAGGAGCAACAGTAGACCTATACACACTAGCTAGTGACCAAATTTTGTTCTAAAAACCTAGTGACATGATAAAATTTCACTTGAGACCCATAAAAAACTTAGTAAAAGCATATTTGATCACTGGTGACAGGAAGAACTGATTAACACTAATAGCAATAACAAAAAAATTTCATTAGACATATTTCATTTCAATGATAGAAAAATTGCATTGTATTAGCATTATTATTCAAAAAACTTTATAAAAAAAAATACTTCTCCAACACCAAACACCCCATTTTATCATGTCATGCGATAAGAACCACATGACCATCCATTTTTTCGGGTAGAAGAAAAAGAGGTGGCAGACAAGGTAGAAGAAATGGATGGAGATGATGAAAATTAAAAAGAACCTCTTATATTTCCCATTCAATATACTGATATCAGTGTTCATATGAAGAACATCCCTCCATCTTTCCTTCCCAAATTGCATGGTATGAGGTTAGAGGATCCAAAAACCTTTCTCTTTGAATTTGAAATACTTTGTAGATATTATGGTAACTTACTAAACACACAAAAATTGAGATTGTTTCCCGCAAAATTGAAGGATAGATATCTTAAATGGTTCATGTGTTTATGGACTAATTCAATAATATCATGGAATGATATGCAAAATATATTTCTAGAAAAATATAAAGATCACGATCTTAAACAATAAATCTTAGAATGAATCAAAAAGAAGATGAGAGTCTTGAGGATCTAACATACATATTTATGTATAATGTTAAGAGGGAAAATCATCAGATATTGAACCAAGACTTTAATGATAGCTCAAATTTTGAAGTGTTTGAAAGAGTGTTGAACCTGAGCAACTGGATAGATCTCGTCTTCTTGATTCCAACGACGTGAATGGTTTGAAAAACTGACATCATATGAAGGAGTTATCGCAATTTGAAAAGTCCAGTAAACTGCAATTTCCAAGAATAAATTGATTTTGGGGAAATATTAAAAAAATAATATTCCAAGGAATATTCCCCAAAATATTTCTTTTTGGCTGACCAATCAGGTACTAACACGTGGCAAGCTTGGGGGCCGCCATCTGGCCCTAGAATGGCATGGTAAAATTTGTTGGGGTCCGACAGAATCAAACTCGTGACCTCCGACAAAACAAACTAGCACACTACCAACTCCGCTCTACATTGTTTCTTAACAAGTAAGGTTCACACATTGTATTTATGTTTAATGGGTTGCGATTTGGGGTTAGGACTGCCAACGGTCCCATACGACTTGTTCACATGTCTCAGATAACTGTTGTTTGCCAATAAACTGCCAGCCTTAATGGTATTATCCCCTAACTGCCAATTGAAACCCATCACATGCGCGTCGACAGTTATGGTCACCTCCACCAGTTAGTTTGGCGGAGCACTAAAATAGGGCGGTCATGGCAAAATTAACTTCAGTTAAGTGCAGTTAACCAAAATTAGTGGAGGATCTCTAGGGGAAACTACCTAAAGGCACTCTAGAAGCCGTTTTCGACCTAAGAGTGTGAAACAAGAGGCTAGATAAGCTAATTGGAGCCTTCTGAATCCAATGGAATAGTCCAGAGAAGCTAAAGAAGCCATCTTCAAGGAGATTTTCATCCAAGGAGATTTTGGAGCTTAGGGCCACCAAGGATTGGAGGTAGCTCAAGGAGCTACCAGTATTCTTTATCAGCAAACAAATATTCATTCTTGACTTTAATGAACCTTCTGAATCCATTGCAATGGTTTACAAAAGCATCTAGATACTTCTAAAGGCCAAGATGTTACAGGGAAGTTCTAGGCAACCAAGTGCCAACCATGGAGGAAGGCTTAGATCGGGGATGTAGTGCTCATTTTGAGCAAATGAACAGTCTATTTTTGATGTTTGATATGTGTTGGAGATAACAGAAGAGTTTTTAGATATAATTGAAGAATTTTGAAGGAGTTAGTGCCATCAAGAAGCTCATGGAAGCGTAGTGCACTGATTGAAGGAATCAAGTCTAAGGGATCTTAGATCTGTTTGCAGAGTGATGACAACCATGACAGGGATATAGATGGTTTTATAAGCCCATTGGTTCAGTTCAGTAACCTTTGGAGTTGAGTGTGGAACTTGTAAAAGAAACTTTTCCATAATCCCAAAGAGCCTAGTGAAGATGACAAAAGCTCAAGGAGACGTAGCCCACGACATTTGGGTAAACTCCTAGATTAAATTTGTTGTTTTGTGTTGATGTTTATTTGTTGCATTATATGGCTATTATGTGTGTTTAATATAATCATAAAGAAATCGACTTAAAGCACTTAAACAGTTAAAAACAAACAAGACATACACATGTTTCAAGTACTTAATTCTGCAATTGTCAACATAAGCTAGATCATATATTTGTAAGCTTCGGGGTGGTAGGTTCTTGTAAGCATAACAAGACATTAAACCCTCATTTTAGATCAGGTGGTATCAAATCAGGATGCTTGATTGACAAAGCAAAATATTGCTTGTTTGACAGGTGTTCAAATAGTCAAATTCTATTGTTTGATTATTTGTAAACTGACTATTGTTTGAGTTTGCAAAGGTGAAGGGAAAGCTACTGGAAAGTTAAGTCTAGGAGAGGAAAATAAGGAAGAAGTGCTGAAGGCATTCTCCTTATCCAAAGTACCTCAAGGAAATCCTTGAAGCATAAGAGGGTTTGTTTACAAAAGGCTACTTGAATAAGAATTTGATTCTACTGTCATTTAGTTCAAAAATTTGTCATTAGTTCTTTGAAAGTTTTGTGAATTTTGTTAAAGTGCTTTTGTTCATTTTGATGATGACAACTTCTAGAGGTGAGTTTTCCAAATCTTCCTCTTTCACAAGATTGTTTTATGAAGACATGAATCTATACTTGTTCATCATGATGGATATGGTGAGAGAAATGTATGAGGATGAAAGGAAGAACACAAAACTTAGAGAGTAGTTGAATTCCATGAAGGAAGAGAAGCAGTTGCTTTTTGACAAATTGTAGGAAATGGAGAGACAACTTCATATTGCAAATGTGGATCTGGAAAAGATGCATGAGTTGGAGACATAGCTCCTTGTTGCCAAAGAAACCTTAGTCAAGTATCAACTTGAAGAAGAGGTAAAGAATTCTAGTTTGTCTTCAATTTCCTCTAAGAATGTTTATGTTGGCTCTTTTGAAAAACATACAAGAGGCATAGGGTCCAAGTTGCTGTAAAAAATGGGTATGAAGGAAAAGGATTGGGCAAACATGCACAGGGCATTGTTGAGCCAATAATGGTTGAGGAAAGGCCTAAGTATTTGGGTCTTGGCTATGGACAATCTTATGGAGAAAGTTCCAAAAACAGTCATGAAGGCAATTGAAACCGTTCCTAGAAGGAGTTTCATTTCAAGTTCCCTACCTCAAGTGTGTAAAGATTGTATTCATGGGGAATGCAATTGTCTGAAACATACTTTGCAAGAAGAATATGGTCATAAGCATGCACTCAAACATGAGAGTTGTGAAAGCTCTAAAACCATTAAAGAGATTGATGGTGTTCCAAAGGGAGCTACTTCTTCATTTGATTCACCTCCTCATGAAGGTAACAAAGGTAAAAGAGAAAGATATAAATCTAATTTCAATCACACTTCTTTTGATTATGTTAAGCATGGTAAATTTCTACATAAGCATTGGAAAAGAATTGCATGTTCCTTTTGTGGTTTGGTTAGCCATAGTGTTTCTAGATGTTGGAAGAGAATGGCCACATACAAGAAACTTTTGAAGGAAAGAAGGCAAGAAGCCAAAGGTCCATTGGACAAGGAAAATTATGTTGTCAATAAGATGAACATGTGTTGTACTTATTGCCATAAGCAAGGACATATTGCTGAAAGGTGTTGGACTTCGAATCCAACAATGCTTCCACGAAATTTGAAGAAAGTGGAGAACGAGTATGGAAAGAATGGAAAGAAAGTTTCCATAATTGATGTGTGTCAGGATGATCCACATATCGATGTTGATGTGTAGTTAAAGGAAGCACCTTTGATGTGGATTGGTAAGAAATGGCTAGAGTTCTTATCCAATTAAAGTTGCATGTCTTTTGATTTGACACATTTCTTTGCTAATGGAATGCAAGTTGTAGGATGGAAAAGTTAAGTATGTAGACTCACTTTATTGCAGAAAAATTATATTCATTTCAGCTTTGAAAGTACATGAACATGTGGTCGAGGATCTTGTACTTATGATTGTGCTTAAGAGAAAGTTGAAGAATCGAATACATGCATAAAAATGATATGTATGAACACAGGGATGTTGATGATTTCCTTGTATTTGAACATGTATGTAATTGACTTGATGGAAAGCAATCGACCATCATATCACTTTGTTTAAACATGTATGTAATGTTATGTTGACTTGGAAAAGTTGATTTGGTCTCTAAGATTGTAAAAGGGAGATAATGATGAAGTGTTTCATCTTTGTAAAAGAATTGTCAAGTTCTTTTTGTACATGCTTGACTTGAAGGGTCAAATGTTTGAAAAGGCATGTTTTTTTTTGTCGACTTGTGATTTAGTCGATCATTTGTACACAAGATGTAAAGACATGATGATGATTCACATGATGTGAAATTTATTTCTTTTGATGGAGCAAGAATTTATGTCATCGAGTTATTTTCTTCTTCTGACATCATCTGTTGAAGAAGATTTGGAGCAACAAAGGTCACCGTGGAAGTGGCTTGGAAGAAATGTTCAGCTACCTTCTGTAAATTTTGAATGAGTTCAAGGAAGACAGTTCTTAATAGGAGGATAGGCGCATCTAGAAAGGGAAGTGTCGACTACCTTCGAGTTTTGGTTCAAAGACACTAGCCATGCAAGGCAAGTGTATGGAGCCTGAAAGAAGAGGGTGATGTACTCTCATCTACTGTTCAAATTAGTATATCAGTCTTTTGGGGTCCAAAAGATTCCCAATGGGGAGGAGTGATCAGACATTGATCTAGGACTTTAATGATAGCTCAAATTTCAAAGTGTTCGAAAGAGTGAAAACCTGAGTGACTAGATAGATCTCGTATTCTTGATTCCAACACCATGAACGACTCCAAAAACTCACACTATATGAAGGAGTTATCACAATTTGAAAAGTCCAGTAAACTGCAATTTCCAAGAATAAATTGATTTTTGGAAATATTAAAAAAAGAATATTCTAGGGAATATTCCTTGGCATATTCCCCAAAATATTCCTTCTTGCCTAACCAATCAGGTGCTGACACGTGGTAAGCTCGGAGGTCGCCACGTGGCCCTGAAATGGTATGGTAAAATTTGTTGGGGTTCGACAGAATCAAACCCGTGACCTCCGGCAAGACAAACCAGTGCGGTAACAACTACTCTACATTGTTTCTTAATAGGTAAGGGTCACACACTGTATTTATGTTTTAACAGGTTGCGGTTTGGGGGTTAGGGCCGCCAACAGTCTTACCTGCTAGCAGTCCGATACAACTGTTCACATGTCCAAGATAACCATCGTTTGCCAACAAATCACCAGCCTTAATGGTCTTATCCCCTAACCACCGATTGAAAACCATCACATGCGTGTCAGCAGTTATGGTCACCTCCAACGGTTAGTTTGGTGAAGGACTAAAATAGGGTGGTCATGCCAAAATTAACTTCAATTAAGTGCAGTTAACCAAAATTAGTGGAGGCTCTCTAGGGGACACTACCTAAAGGCACTCTGAAAGCAGTTTTCGACCTAAGAGTGTGAAAAAGAGGCTAGCTAGGCTAATTGGAGGCTTCCAAAGCCAATGGAATAGTCTAGAGAAGCTGAATAAGCCATCTTCAAGGAGATTTTCATCAAGGGAGATTTTGGAGCTTAGGGCCACCACGGATTGGAGGCAACTACATGAGCTACCAATATTCGTTCTTAGCAAACAAACAATCATTCCTGACTTGTAATGAACCTTCTTAATCCATTGCAAGGGTTTACAAAAGAATTTGGA
>APFE030794404.1:0-13568 GCA_000404065.3 Pinus taeda | reverse complement strand
ATAATGTTGTTTTTTGATAGAATAAATAGTAATAATAAATTAATAATTGTGATACAACCTAGTCCCTAGTCCATGTATTTACTACTAATTAATTGATTGTTCAGACACAATGCACAATACTTGTGACACAAAAAAACTGTACTTCACACAATAAAAGAAAAAATCAATTTCTTTCCCCACTATAAAAACTATTCACACAAAATGCTTCCCATAATGAAAACTCTCTCCTAAGCTTTGACGAGCATACTCATAAATTAAGAGCATATCTCTGTTGATAGCATAGCTTAATAGGTTCATAAATAAGAGAGCTCTCTCTATTCTAATCTAGCGAAAGCTGCAATAAAATGTATCATTAAGATTCATGTTGATTGAAATGTCGTATATTAGACACTACTTAGAAACTTCATTCAATTTAATAAGTAATTCAATGTCACGCTAAATAAATGCACATAATAGCGCAATCGTACCAATACACAACAAGAAATTGCTCGCTACATATGTAAATGGAAATTGTATAAAGTGAGTTTCGTAACTTAACTCTCTAATTTCCATAAAAGCTCTACCTAATAGGACTTGTGTTGTTCACATTAGTCACCAAACCATGGCATTTAATTTTAATGTTATACGACTCCATCGATCCATGGCTTCGTGCTACTCTTCTAAGTCATTATCGTTTATAATTGGTTATGTTAACTTGATTCATAATTAGTTTTATTGATTTCACATGACCATAAAACAAAATCATATTTCTTTTTTTATAACAGACCTTTTGAGAGCCTCGCCATTGCCGAATCTAGGAGTTCTTCCTTCTCCCCTATAGTTGTTTGTGCCTGTCGTCGGTTATTGGACTCCTTGGTCGCATGCGTGGGAGTTTTCATGGTATAGGTGACCACAAAAAATTAATAAGAGAATATTGTGCAGCTTAGTCTAATTGGATTTGACTCAATGAATGAATTGGTACCTTTGCTCTTGCTATTAGGTTGTTGTTTGGACTGTTTAAATAATTTCACTAATTAAAAAAATCGATGGGATGGTTTAAATTTAAAAATGTCATTATATTCTAGTGGTTGCCATAATATCAATTGATTGAATTCACACTACTAACTATTATGTATATTTAAATCACATGATTAAACCTTCTTTAAATTAATTTTTTACAAAGCTTCATTAGAAATTTACCATGCCATTTGTTAATTGACACCTACCAGGATTAATGATGATAGCAAGACTACAAAATGTTGACTCTGCTACCGATCCTTCTGATCTATTGTTAATTCTAGTCCGCACTCCTTAGTATCTGACTCACATTGATCCTTGTCTACTACGAAAATTGTGTTGCTGTTGACTCTACTACTAACCCTCCTCCTCTGCTCTCAACACTGCTTTGCACTCCTAAGTATCTAATGGCATTTTTCTTCCTTCTACTAAATATTGTGGGCTCCCATAGCAAGCTAATGATCCATGAGATAAAAACAACTCAATGGACCCTGCCGAAATTTTTGCAACTCTTGAGAATATTGTTTCACATCACCCTTCCTCTCACCTAGAGCTATGGTTGCATGTGCTCCCTCTACCCACTTGGCTTGAAATTTCCTCTTGTTTGAGGTTTCTACTTTAATGGATGTTTCCACTCTATCTGCTCTTTGCTTCTCCATTTGTGGCTGCTTCTCGTAATTACTGGGAAAATTGTGTTGCTACTAGCTCTGTTACTAAGCCTCGTGCTCTACTATCAACATTGCTTTTCACTCCTCAGTGTCTAACTCACATTGGTCCTCCTGCTACTGAATATGGTGGGCCCTTGTAGCAAGGTAATGATCCATGAGAGAAAAACACCTCAATGGACCCTGCGCAAATTTTTGTAACTCTTGGAACTATTTCTTCACATCACACTACCTCTCACCTCAAGATATGGCTACATGTGCTCCCTCTACACACTTGTCTCAAAATTTCCTCCTACTGGAGGTCTCTCCTTGAGTGGATGTTTCTACCCTATATCCTCTCTGCTTCTCCATTTGTGGTTTCTCCATAAGTTGTTGTGGCTGCTTCTGAGGTTGCATGTTTAGAGGTCTAAATTCTCCCTCTCAACCACCAAATCTCTAGTATCTTCCTTTCTCCTCAAGGATTTTCATGCATGAGCTAAATCTAATCTACTCATACTATTGTTGCTACTGCTTTCCTACGTTTTATGCATCGTTGCTACAACTACTGCAATAATGCGTTTGATCTCCCCAAATCTTGAAGTGCTAGCTTCCATACGGTTGCTACCTTTGAAACTAGACTCCCTCTAATTCTCAATCTCCCTATGGGAAATATATTTGCCCCTCAATCTTCCAATATCAATAATCAAAACCCTTTTTTGTGTCATTAAATATTGGCTCATTGATCAGCTCATTAGGAGCTTTCTAGCTCCATTAAGAAGTCTGCACATAAGGTCTTCTGGATATTCCCTCACGTAGAGCTCCATCAATTTGCAATTCGAAATTCAACTGCAAGGAGAATTTCAAATTCCTCTATTCTATTGTGATTTCATCTACAATACCATGTAGAAATTTCTACAAATCTAGCAATGATACCATGCAGAAATTTGTACAAATCTAACTATGATACCATGTAGAAATTCCTTGTAGATTCAAACTGCTAATTGTAATATAATAAAAAAAACACTTGAATCTACTCTACTCATCACAAGAAATAATTAAACGATCGAGAAATCACGAAGCATACAAGATAAAGAATTCAATCAACACATTACATAATTATTTCCTAGGGAAAGCCACAGCTAAAATCCCTTGCTATCTATATATTGCATTAGTCAGAAAATATGAGAAGATTACAATGTTTTTCTCAAGCCCGAGCAACCTATGCACTGTCTTTATCCGTCCCACTGATTCCTAGACAAGCCTTGGATGAATATAATATTCTCTGCTCAACCTTGAGGTCATCAACCCCACCCTAGAAGATCAAAAGTATCTCTCTATTTTAACTAGCTCAAAGAAGAAAATTAATGTAGCCAAGATTACAACGAACTCTTGTGAGCTCCATAGTGAAATGGGTCGTTGGGTAGTTCCTAAAAGACCATGGATGGAAAGTTTCTGCCATCTTTGTGAGAATATGTACATCGAGGATGAAAATCACTTCTTCTTAGAGTGCCCCATGCGCAACTACTTTAGATCTTAGTTTCAAAATATTTGTTGCAATACTTACCTTCCAAGCCTTTTACGTTGTAAAAATTACATTAAGCTCGGGAGGCTTCTCTCCAAGCATTTTGAGCATATGAATAAAATCTTAAATCAAACTAAATAATTCGTTTCTTTAGGTCCCATACACCAAAATTTGGTCTCAGTGGACGATTAACCACCACCATCATCATCATTTTAAAATGAGATCAATAAAGAATTATAACATTCTCTTATTTTTGGATAACTTAAAATTTCTTGTTCAAATATTTTATAATGTGATTTTAATTCATTATAGAAATTAAAATATTGATATTAAAAAATTTTATTTATATTTAATTAAAAATATATAAAATTTAATATTTATATTTAACTTTTTTTATATTTTGGAATTTAATAATATTATTATTTTTTATTAAAAAATAGATTATAAATTTATTTTATTTTTATTTTTTCGAAGGTGGCAAAACCTATCAAAGTCAGGGGTTAACCCAATAGTGAGGACAACCATCTCTCGCTGCTATCTGCTAATGTCCGTTTGAATCATCATTATCAAGGAAAACAAGGCCACGTGAAATAACTGGATGGTGGTCAGTAAAGGAGCATGCTTTCACTCCTGCCAGATGCCTCTTTGTCTTGGGCCGTTAACCTGTTTCCTTACCTCCTAGAAAAACAAGCTCTTAGCCAAGCAGAAAGAAGGTATAAAAATTATAAAATATATTAAAAAAATTACCCACATATATAGATCTAAATTTTAATAAAATTAAAAAATATTTATCTTATTTCTGAATTTATAATCAAGTGACTCGTAGATTGTTCCGATTGGACAATGCCACTTACTGGATTTGGCTCGCTGAAGGACTTGCACCGTACCACCTGCCCACGGTCCTCTGACGTACTTTCCGCGTTCTTCAACCCAGCTAGGAGATATTGATATATATTTTGAATGATATATAAAAAATTAATTAATTATTTTAATAATTTTTAGTTTTTAATTTAATATGATATAATTTAACATATATTTTTTTAGAAGGAGTAATAATTTAATATTTTGTTTATAATATACTATTAAAAATTATTATTTTTTGTTTATAAGGTTTAGAGTGGGTTATTGTAGATTTTTTGTTAATGTAGTTTTGGTGAATGGGTGTATTGTTAAGGCACCCCTTTCAGAAGTTTAAATCCCCGTGGGTGATTAGGTAGTATTAATTAGAAAAAAATAAAAATATTATAAATTGATTTTGTAAAAATAACTATTATAAAATATATTTATAATAATTGAAATACACATTGTCATATAAATAATACCTAAAATTTAATATAAACTTAAAATCAAAATTAATGTTTGCATTTGATCCATTTTACAAAAATAAAGAATTGAAAAAACACAATATTAAACTAACAATTCATATGAGTTTATATCATTTTATTTGGACTTCAAGAAAGATGGACCAAGTTAATTTATCCTAGAGAAGTTTAAGGGGCAATTGTTAGGAGTGTTAGCCTATAATTGATTTGGTGATAGAGTCAATTAACATTTTTATGTGGACTTCAACAAAATGGACCAAGTTAATCCACCCAAATGAAGTTCAACGGGTAGTTACTTATTAACTCTAGAGGCACTATGGTACAAATGTCAATTAACTTAGTCAAAATAAAATAAAATAAAATAAAAATAACTCTATGTTAAAGTAAATTTTTTATGTGAACTTCAACAAAGATGAACAACTTTAATCTCCCCTAATGAAATTCAAAGGGGTAATTGTTAGGAGTATTAACTTACACTTGAATTGGTGATAGAGTCAATCAAGTCTCCTAGAAAAGAGGGGATATAGTTATTAGTTACCTATGTATTCCATAGACGTTAACATTTTTACGTGGACTTCAATAAAGATGGATCAAGCTAATTCCCGGAATGAAGTTCAAGGAGGTAGTTATTACCTCGAGAAGCACTATGGTAGAGATGTTGTAATGTAATGTTATAGACATTTAATTTGGTCAAAATAAAATAAATAAAAAATAACTCTATGTTAAAATAAAAATGTTATCATATTTTCTTTACTTTATTATTTTTTGTTGGGAAGTGGAGGTAAACATGATTTGGTCAAGTTACTGTTGGTTTGTGAGGTCCAGGTTTATGAAAACTCATGGTATTGATCCATGGTAATCATGTGGAATACATGCTATATAAGGAGAGGAATTAGGGGATCTAAACCAGCCTAGATCCATCTTAACTATGAATCTACTAAGCGGGAGCTGGGAGAATGATCAATTCTCTTTGCATATATTCAATAAATCTAGAATTAAACTAGATCTAAATTTTGCTCATAATATTTTGTTTATGTAAAATAGACTATTAAAATACATGATATTTCATTTGTGAAAATAACTCACTCTCTAACCTATAACAATAATCTAACATATAACAATAAAATATGTTCTCAGTACATGTTTTTCACTGTAATTTTCCTAATATTATTCGTGTTGCTATCATATCTTAATGTATCTCTCTTTGAGCGAACTTGCTCGTATTTAATTTATCACTAACAAGGAGAGGGATCAGTGCCATAGTCCCTTTAAGTAGCATTTAGTATCAAGTTAATGTTCTCTTCTAGTTGTAGCCACACCGGTAGGAACCGGCCAACGCAAAATGCCGATAAAAGAATAAGGGTTTCAGCCCCACCGAATGACAATCGAAGTCACAAGTTCGACATGTCATTTTTCCAATCTTCCACAAGTTCGACATGTCATTTTTCCAATCTTCCAGCTTCCACAAGTTCGACAGGGTAGAGATATTGTCTTGTCTCTGGTTGATCATGTAAATATTTACTGAAGAAGAGTATAAAATGTTGAAAGTGCACTCTGTTTGTCTCTTCATTACATCCCAAGGAAAGTGCAACTGTGAAATACGGCAATGAGGTGACTTTTTTTAGTTTGGCAGATCTACAGCATATGCCATGGACACACTACCTCGTAACCGTTTGCAATAAGGGTGACCTACTCTCGTCGCCAAGGAATGTGAGCATATGGTGGGAAGACATCTCTTCTCGCCCCGCATGGAAGAAAGTTGTAGAAAACATGCCCTATCAGTGGTTTAAGGGAAGAAAAAATTCCCTTTGATTGATCTTCTGATCAATCAAAGGGAATTTTTTCTTCCCTTAGACCACTGATAGGAAATTTTTTGTACAACTTTCTTCCATGCAGGGCGAGAAGAGATGTCTTCCCACCATCTCCTCACATGCTCTCGCGACGAGAGTAGGTCAGCCTTATTGCAAACGGTCACGAGTTAGTGGCTCTCGCGAGAGTAGGTCAGCCTTATTGCAAACGGTCACGAGGTAGTGTGTGCATGGCAGATGCTGAAGATTTGCCAAAGTAAAAAAGGACCCCGTTAGGTACTTGCTCTGAGAAAGCCAGCAATTTGTTCAGCTTCCCAATGAATTATTTCACAGTGGCCGCATCGGGGACCAAAAATAAAACTGGCATACATCCGGGTTTGTTAGAACATTAATCACGAATGCGGCAAACGGTGCCGCACACTGTTCCCATGTCATCAAGTTTAATGTGAGTCGACAGGTTTAATGTGAATCTGCAGGAGTTGGCAAGACACGTTCAAGTAAGCGGAGATCATTATTGATTCTGCTGTATGTATCTGTAAATAATGATATTTAGTAGTGAAATAATAAGCTCTTGTGAAGAGTCTTCGTTTTTCTGTCATGGTATCGGAGCTCATGAGCTGCTTGGAGGAGGCTGAGGACGTGAGTGGCAGTGGCGAGGTCCCGTGCTTGTGCAAATCGTGTGCAAATCGTGGCGAGGTCTCGGCATTTTCTACATTTTCTTTTGTTCTTGTTGTTGAAGTAGTTTTAAAATATCAACAACTATTTCTATTTTTTCTCGATATATCTGACCTTGCCTCACTTTCCAATGTGTCATGAGGATGTTCAGGGAGTCGAGTTCTACCTGAATTTTTAAATGGGGATTTACTTCACTTAATATCCTAATTGAAGTGGTAATTAAGGCATAAAATCCCATCATATGTGCTATGTGACAAATAATATTCTTTTATGATTAAATCAAAACAATACACCTAATATTCTAAGTAATGAAACTAAAATATTCACATTGGCATACTCTTAGCTCTCTCACTTTCCAAGGTCTCATGAGCATGTATAGGGATCAACATGTATCATCAAAACCAATAATTCTTGATATAGGGACAACAACTCCATATTCTACAAGTTCAATTTCAAGTGACAAATGAAATACAACTTTGGAAAGATTGAGAAGAAAAAAATTAAAAGTTTAAGATATCTTTATGAGAAAAATTAATGTTAAAGTAGTATATGTCTGAATTCTCTTTCTACTTTATATTCATATGTAAGTGTTCTACTTAACTTTGAATATGTAGATAAGGAGGAAAATGGATAGCACATTGGATTAAGAAATAGATATTATAGAAAAGAATGATACATGGGAATCAATGAGTCTTCCACAGGGTCAAAAAGTCATATATGTAAATTTGGTCTATAAGACCAAAACAAATGTAGAAGGAATGATGGAAACACATAAATCAAGGCATGTTTTTAAGGGATACAAACAATATCCTAGAGGAGATTAAGTTGAGATGCTTTCTCTAGCTGCAAGAAATGGAGTCCATGAGGACAATTTTAGCAATAATTTCCCAACATGAGTGGAAGGTATATCAAATGGATATGAAATAATCCTTCTTGAATGGAGAATTGAAAGAGGAAGTGTATGGAGAGAAGCCACCTAGTTATGAGGTTCATAGGTAAGAAGAGAAAGTGTATAGACTAAGGAAATCTCTTTACATGTTGAAGGAAGTGCCATGACCACGTATGGTAGAATAGAGTTATAGTTGTTGAAAAATTCCTTTAACAAAAGTGATGGTGAGCCTACCCTCTACATCAAATAAAGTTATCATAGTATTTTTTTTTTACACATATATTATCTATTTTTCACTTGGAGTGATGATCTTCATATTGTTAATTTCAAAGAGTTCATGAAAAATGGGTTTAAATGAGAGATTTGGGGTTCAGATATTTTTTACTCATAAAGGTGAAAAAAATTGAACATGGCACTATTATTTATCGAACAAGGTATGAAACATACATATTAAGGAGGTTTCAAAAGAAAAAAAGCAAGCCTTATCCACCAAAAATAGCCATGGGTTTGACATTAAGTAAAAAATATTCTAGCAAAAATGTAGATCCAACGACATAAAAAAGGTTGGTTGGAAGTTTTATGCATTTAAGTCCAACTAGATATGATATAATGTATGTATTAACTTCAGTTTCTAGATTTATGGAGAATCCAAAGTATGCACACTCGTTAAAAACTAAAAGAATGTTGAGGCATTTTAATGGAACTAACGGATATGACATCTTGTATACCACCACAAATAAATTTAGGATGGTTATATATATAGACCATGACTACGAAAGAATTATAGATGATATAAATAGCACATCAAGCTATGTTTTTCATTTGGTTTTGGGGTTCATTTAGTGCACTTATACGGAATATCTTATTATTTCTCTTTCTACAACTGAAGTTGAATATGGAGTTGCAACAGTTGTAGCTTATGAGGAAATTTGGATATGAAGGATGTTGAAAGGTTTGAGGCATGAACAAGAAGAAAAAACAAAGATATATTTGTGACAACATCTCTACAATTACTTTATCAAAAAATTACTTTCACAAAAGAGGTTAACATATTAAAAAAAGATAGCAATTCATTAGAGAGTTGATCAAGGGTGGAGAGATTATTTTGTAACATTTCAAGAATCAAGAACACTATGCAGACAGATCCGCAAAATTAGTGGCAAACGAAATTTTCATACATCTAAGAGATAGTTTCGAAATCATGAATATCGGTAGTTTTGATCTAGGGGGTGATAGAAATGAACTGAACTATTGAGTTCACCCATCATATCCGTGCCAAAACTTGCGTACCATAAAATATCTTGTCACAGATATACTTTCTAGGATGAAATGTTGGATAATAAATTAAAGTTCACTAGCGTAATACTCCTTGTACAAATGGGCATGTACAAAACCCAATGAAACTCATTTCCATTCCACATTTTGTATTTTTCTACGTGTAAAATTGTTGAGAAATATAGGGCATAAGGAGTTTAAATATTTCTCTTATTGATAATTGCTTGTGATATACTTTTACTTCTTAGCTTATAGTCTTCTATTCATTATATTATTCTTATTGTTTTCATCAAGACAATTACCAGTATGCACAATAAAAGACAAGAGACATAGTATCTAGGCTTGTCAAACAAGGCCAAAACCTTTCACCTCTTGAGAGAAAAACCTAATCTAAATTATTCTTATAGATCTTCAATTGATGAATACAAAGACCATGAAAAAGACCCTTGACTCTAGTATCCTCCCACGAAACTTGTAACTAGCCTTAATGTTCTACCTCTTCCCAGTATCAACTCCCTTCTTGATCTCATACTGATCTCGTCGGCTTCCTATAAAGAAAATCGTTATTTATCCTTCAGACTTCTTCTTTTCGGCTTCCTCTAAGAAATATTGGTCTCTATGTTTTCACTCACTTCCTATAGAAAATCTTGGTCTCTATGCTTTCACTAGTATACTCTAGAGAATATCGATCTCAATCCCTATCTTGGTCACCCATAGAATCTCAGTCACTTAGGTTTACCCTAGATAAAAATCTCCTTAAGAAAGACCTATATTTCTTCTCTTTGGCCTCCTTCTATGAGATTCAGTACCCAATCACAAGTTCCCTTAATTCAACAATAACTTCTACTTCGATATTTTATTGATGCCTCCCATCCTTATTCTTTTTTACCAAAAACAAGTACATGAGAAGAATCCTTCCTTCACTAACCCCAGAAGAATCCTTCCTTTGCTACCCCTAGCAAAATCCTTCCTTCATTATAACCATAAGAAATCCTGATATCCCTTTTTCACACTTCTACTTTATAGGCCTCTTCTTCTCACTTCTCTTCACCAAATTTCTTGTCGAGTTTCTTTAATTTAAGTGAGGTCGAGCGTGGCTACTTATACATATATTCTTATGTTCCTTAGGCCAACATGATCATAGGTAGGAAGGCCAAAATCTTCTAGCAAGTTCTTTCCTCATTCTAGGCTGACTTGAAGAGGATAAGTAAGAAGGTATTGGAGGATACTTTACATTGACAAGTTTGACCTTTTACAATGTGTAACATGACTTCATTACATGAGAATGACTCTCCCATTTTATGATTAGATCACAAATATTTCCTAAAGACTCTCATTGGGAGTCTTGACTCGAAAATAAAATCTCTTGCTCATGAAACCCATGACCAAACCTACTTACACTTTTCAACACTCCCTCTTAACTAGGGAGGTATTTGTAATGGTACTTGGACATTCTCAATCTGAATAATTTATCTTAAGAAGAATTTTGATTGGTAACTTATTTGTGTATCATCATATCAACCAGCATTGTCACATAGCAAGGCCTTGACTAACAACACTATCTCTCCACAATATCTAAGCTCAATGTTGGCGAGACAAATTATTTATAGACAATATTATCATTGTCTCTCTAGAATATGTTGGGTTGTGTTATATTCTTTCCACGACTAGCTCATGTAGTTAACCAAGGGGCTAGAGCAGGGGCAGAGCCCCCTTCATTGTGCTCATTGTGTAGCGGGGGGGGGTCACAGGGGGTTTGAGGTGTACCTGTAACCCAGCTTTTGGACGCGATGATTTTCGGTCCATGGTATTGCATGCTTTAGCATGTATAAATATGTATTATAACATTGAAAGGAACATAATGAAAAATCAAGCTGGTAGTCCTAGTTTGGGATCCAGGGGAAATTCTATGTGTATATGTGTTTCATGTGTTATCCTCTCACATTGTTTATTTTCTATGTTTTAGAATTCATATGCATGCTATTTCTGTATGCGGTTAAAACCTATATTTGGTATCAGAGTTGTTTTGGCTTCAAGGGGATGCCTTTGTTGCTGAGGGGTTTTGCTCAGGCCTGTGGTAGACCCTATTCAGTGGGAGATCTGCGAGATCGATTTTGGTGGTGAAAGAAGATTGCGAGAAGTGGAAATATAGAGATCGAGAAATTTAATGGTGAGAGTTTTGAGTTGTGGAAACTTAAGACTTAAGATGGAGGATTTGTTGGTGGATAAAGAATAGTGGGTCACAGTAGATCTGGATACTAAACTAATGGGAGTGTTTGATGAAGAATGGAAGAAGTTGTATCAGAAGGCAAAGAGCACAATACGATTATGTGTCTCAGATTCAGTATTGATGAATGTATCAGGGGAAGCTACAACAAAGGCATTGTGGGACAAGTTGGGGACTTTATACCAATCTATGTCTCTAGTGAATAAGCTGTTCTTGCGGAAAAAGCTATATAACCTGAGGATGAAAGATGGACACTTGGTGACAGAGCATCTGAACGCATTTAATACTGTGGTAAGTCAGTTGTCATCTGTTGATATTAAAATTTCAGATGAAAATAAGTGCATCGGTTTGTTCTGTTCTCTACTAGATTCATGGGATAATCTTGTTATTGCAATAGGTAGCAATGCAACTGCCTTACAGTTTGATGAAATAGTCTCAGCCTTGCGGATGGAGGATATGAGACAGAAAAACATGGAGAGCCATAATGGTGATGCCTTGTCTATACGAGGACGGTCCCAAAACAGAAACAAAAATAAGTCATCGAGTGGGAGATCTAAATCTAGGGGGATATCTAAATCTCCACGGAAACCTGTAAAGGTGGTGTGTTGGAAATGCAGAACGGAAGGGCACTTCAAAAGGGACTGTAAATCTAAAGCTCTTGAGAAAGGGAAGGGATCTAATGATGCTCCTTCTGCAGAGGCAAAAACCACCTCAGATGAAGGTGGGGATGTGTACTTGGCTTCTTCAAGTACACATGTGGATCATGAGGCATAGTTGATTGAGTCAGGTGTGTCCTTTCTCTTCACTCCCCTTAGAGAGTGGTTCTGTGAGTATGAGAAATATAACGGTGGTGATGTATTCTCAGGAGATGATAGGAAGGCTAGAATCATTGGTCACGGAAAATTAAAGTTGAAGTTGCAAGGTGGAAGGGTTAGAACGCTTTCGGGTGTTCTGCATATTCCTGCGTTGGCCAGAAATCTGATTTTTGTAAGCAAGTTGGATGATGCAGGTGTAAAGACAGTGTTCGAGAAGGATACTTGCAAGATGGTTTGAGGAGCATTGGTATTGATGCGGGGAGTTATTGGAACTCTGTACAAGCTGTAAGGTAGCACTGTTGTTGACGGGTGCAATAGTTCTATGGTTCCTGAAAATGGAGTAGAAATCTAGTGGTCTCTGGAGAGAAGACCATGCTGTGGCATCAAAGGCTTGGACATATTGGAGAGAAGGGCCTTCGAATACTTCATGGTAAAGGTATGGTAGAAGGTATGAGTAATAGCTCTCTGGATTTTGATTTCTCTGAAAATTGTGTATATGGAAAGCAGAGTCGGGTGAGTTTCCCCTCTGGTGGTAAGAGGACGAAACAAATATTAGAGCTTGTGCACAGTGATGTGTTTGGACCTGTGAAAGTTCCATTACTGGGTAAGTCTGTGTACTATGTATCATTTATAGATGACTTCTCAAGGAATACATGGATATATTTCCTTAAGAAGAAATCTGAAGTCTTTGATAGGTTTAAAGAATTTAAGGCTCTGGTGGAAAATTAGACAGAGAAGAAGATAAAGTGCTGAGGACAGATAATGGTGGAGAATTTTGCAGCAAGGAATTTGAAGAATTCTGTAAGAAGTGTGGGATAGCACGACAGAAGACTACTCCATATACACCTCAGAAAAATGGAGTCGCAGAAAGAATGAACAAGACGTTGATGGAAGGCAAGAAGCATGCTCAGTGGTGCCGGGTTAGGACAGGAATTCTGGGCAGAGGCGGTGGATACTGCATGTTACTGGTCAACAGGTCACCTTCATCAGCGTTGGAGGATAAGACTCCACAAGAAGTATGGACTGGTAAGAAACCCTCTCTTTCACATCTGAGGGTATTTGGATGTGATGCATATGTACATGTTCCAAAGGAGAACCGAAACAAGTTGGATAGTAAATCTGAAAAGTGCATCTTTATTGGGTATAAGGATGGTTTAAAGGGTTATAAACTTTGGAACCCAGTCACACAGAAGGTTGTGTCGATATGTGGTGTTTAGAGAGGTGAAAGATGTTATCAAACATTAAGTCCAACCAAAGGAACCTGTGAAGATAGAGTTTGAACTAAAGGAGGAAGAATCAGACTCTGTAGCAGAGGAGGAATCAGAAGATGAAGAGCCACAAACTCCGGCTGTGAGAAGATCAGCTCGAGAAAGAAGGCAGCCAGAAAGGTATAGG
>APFE030794401.1:161039-197871 GCA_000404065.3 Pinus taeda | reverse complement strand
TAGGAAGACTTGCATCCGACATTCGCAGGCTGCCTTTAGGAAACATTCTTGAAGAAAAACCTTAGGGAACCATTGCATTGAAGTTTCGAGGAACTTGACGTACCCAAGATCTCGATACTTATTTTATATGAGACTTGCACAAATGATTATAGAATCTTAAAAACCTAAGATCTAGCCAACTATAAGCTTGAAAACAAACAATTACAACCATACCACCATTTGACTAGTAGAAACTACTTGCAAATCACAAGGCTCCAATGTCACCGAAATAGAATATCTCGAGAATTGATGAGAACCATTTCATTATGGAGGAAACCTTCCTAAAAAAACCCTTATCAAGCACACACTAACCAAGAACCGGGGAAAATTGCATCTTAATGAGAACAACTCCATAAAAAAAAACCTTCTCGCAAGAAAACCCACCCGCACAACCGTACTTAAGTTTAGGGCAATCTTGCATCCAATGTTCCTGGGCTCTTTTATCTAGTATTATCGTCCGAATAAGTTAAAGATGAAAATGGATTCTGACCAAAAAATAAAACATTTGACAATTGGCGCACCACCAAAGCACCTGATTGAAGCCGAGGAGGTGATTTGAATGCTTGTAGAATCTTAAAATGCCAAGATCCAGATTATTATAAGCTCGAAAAAGAATGATTACAACCATACCAATTGTTGACTACAAGTATGGGAGGCCTACATGTTGTTGAAGCAAAAATGCTAACAAGAACAATTAGTCCATGAAAGAAATTATTCGCACCTCGGGTGCAGAGAAGAAGAGATTAAAAAACATGGGGAAACCATGTTTGATTCTCCTAAATGAGTCCAACTTACAAAACATTCTCCATTGATGAAATAAAACAAAGATGGACACTAAAGAAATCCAAGAATTACAAACATGTTGACAAACCAAGGCATATAGAAAAAAATGGGCACAAAGTCAATTGCAATCAAGATAAGCAAGAAAATGGGAAGCATACTTTCATGTCATTCACCAACTTGTGGCTAAAAGAAACCCCTGAAAACCATAAACCAACAAAAATTCACTAGTTCTTCTACAAACACTGAAAACCAACATAACTGAGAAACCCAACGAAATTCTCCAAATTTTCTGCAAAGAATGCAAAAACCAACCTCACATTTAATTTAATTGTAGATTATACAGGAATGAAATATTTCAATGCCTAAAACTACTCCCAAAGCACAAAGCTCTAATGCCATAAAGATAAAATGTTTTGAGGAAATCTCACGCACCAACATAAAAGAAGAAATCACATAACGTTCAATTATAGACATTGAGTTGTCTATTGAAAAAAGAAGAGGTTCAACCATGTCTTCCAAGACAACAGGACACCTATTATTAGATCATATATAAGGCATTATCCCTCTTAAGAAGAGACAATAGCAAATTGCAATTTCCTTCCTGAACCAACAAAAGAAGTTACCTGAAGTCACCCTCTGCAAACTCAAAACAAGAAACTCAACAAAAGTCGAAAATTCTCCAAATCTTCAAACCCTAGAAATGTCACACAATACTCTCTATGAATCCAAATTTCTGAATTCTCCCCGTCATGGCCCTATAATCTATTCTCAATGTTTTTTTTTTCAAGACTAAAAAGCATGATATTGTATTATATGAGAAATATAGAGAGGCATATTTATGCATTCGATTTCTGAAGATGACCAATAGCTCTGGATCATACCATTCATTCTCAATGTTATACCATGTATATCCGTAATTCAATATAACACAATCATGACCTCACTTGTAGCTTGGAGAAAAGCTCAGCTTCCGTCTGATTGTATTTACAATCACTGCAATTTGACATCAAATAAATTTAATGCAATCCTCCTCGTACTCCGCAAAGCATTCTCCAAATCTTCAAACCCTATAACAAAATACTGTCACACAATTTTGTCCATGAATCCACATTTCTCGAAAGCCAGCATGAAAGTTCACCTACAGTTTCTGTCTGACCATATTTACCATCCCTGTAACTCGACACCAAACAACTTTAATGCAATCTTCCTTGGACTGAGCGAAATGGGCAACTGTGATATTGACCGAGTTTGTGCGGGTCTCACCATGAACAATGAACTTCTGAATGCACCAGAGCATTTAAGCATCAAACATATTGATCTCTCCGCATCTGTAAGTGCCCCAAATTAAAGGACCACTATAGTATTGTCTCCCATTAATGAAATTCCTTGGGAGTCGAATACGCCAAACGTCATCCCTAAAAATTTGGCTCAGGCATGTGGTGGCAAGCTAATGTCTGCGAGGAAATATATGCAAAAACCAAAGTCCACATTAGGAATATTAATTTAATTCTATATTAAAAACACTGGATACTATCCTCAATTTAATATGAAAATGTTTTATTTTATTTTTTTATTTTAAAATGTAAACCCATATAGTATTGTCGTGAATATCTTCTTGTGTTAGTAATTGTTTTTAATTGTTTAACTTAAATAAAAATCATAAATTGTTTTTCATTGTTAAGAATTATTTTTTTAAATGTGAATCGTTAGTTAATGATGAAATTATAAATTATTATATGTCATTTGATGAATTTTTAATCCCATTCATAAAGTTAATTATATTAATACAATATTAAATTCATATTAGAAGGAATAATCTCATAAATTATTTATGCCATATATAAATATGTTTATAAATTAATATATTTATATTTATCCAATTACAAAATTATTTATATTTAATTTATATTTTATAAATTACAAAATATAATATAATATAGTTTTATATATTATTATATAATTAAAAAATTTAAAATATATATTATATATAGTTGAACTTTATTTTGACTTTATCATTGGATTTGAATTTGAATTAAACATTATTGTTGTCGAACTGGAACTCTAACCCGAACCTGAGCTTCGTGACATTGGTTCAAGTATCGTTCTAAAAGGACCATTTTTGTTTATAATTTCAAAGAGTTGACATGGAAGTATATATTACAATCAAAGGAAATTAATAGTAAAGTTGAAATTGGTCTACTTTTAAAAGAATAAAATGCCATATCTACTTCACTACGTGTTCCAGAAATAGTAAGGAGCTAAATAATTTTGTTATGGAGAAGTTTTGTAAATAAGTATGGAGAAAGAAGCTGGGTAGAAACAAGAAGTACTACATTGAGGAATTCAGCCCTACGTGTGATCAACAAAAAAATACATTGGAGCTAGCATTCTAGGGAGGGCAAAGGGTCTTATTGCTCAATTAAGAACCAACTTGCATCAACTTTGGTGTGAAACAAAGCGGTGGAAAAGGCCTAAAGAAGCTTGGGAAGAACAAGTGTGTGCATTTTTCACATTTGGGGTAGTGTATTTAGAAAAACAATTCATTTTGGAATATGATGCGTTCAAAGTCATCAGAGAAAGTTATGGGAATATGTTAGCATCGTTTTCTTGGCATTGTCTTTTCAGCAAGGAGATTATTGGAAGGTTTGGCCAACTCACCATCAATTTGAATAAGAAAAAGATTAAATTGAAAAAAGCAAAAAACAGAGAAGTGATGGTCCCATAGACTATTTTTAGTCTTGTGAACGTTAAAATATCATTTCATTTTATTTCTAATATTTTAGCGCATCGTGAAGTCGACATCCGTCACTGAATTCGTATCTGTCCACCTTGCAAAGCACGTTCCCGTAGAATGGAAATGCGAATACGTTAACGTCACTTGATCCAATGACTCTGAATACGTTCGACAACAAGTACTTTCTAAATCTACAATGTATAGTACTTTCTAATAATGATCAAATGTAGACGAACAATTGTTCTCCATGCAAGCGTCACTACTTATAGCACGACTTGCCTTGATGCAAGGTCAAGGGTGTCGCAGTGGGATTTCAAAATGGTGATGTAGCACTTTGACTTGAGCCTCCACACGAATCACATCCTCAGATTGCGGGTCTTCTTTGAGGTGGGAGGGAAGCTTCTTCAACTTCTGAATCGATTGGAGGTAACAGTCCTGCATAACCTGCTTTCAATCTGTTCAATAAGACAAGAAGTTGAGATTATTGTTAAAATGTTGATTTATTTATTAAAAATGTTGGGAATATAAATATTAGATTCTAATGTTTATAATTTATTGCATACCTCAGATTATGACGTGTTATTCTTGGTCGAAAAATAAGAGGGAATGTTTGAAGAAAAATAAATGTGCCTATCATTTTGTAGAGCGGTTTTTATTTGTATCTATATAATAGATGTTGGGTTTGTTATAAATTCATTGCTGTATATAATTTATCAAATAATGATTTAAAAAATATTAGTAAAAATATTTGAATCATGTATTTACACATAAATTTAGCTACTTACATTTGATATTTTGGGAGATTTTAGGCATATGCATTTAACGGTGGTGGGCTTTGTTCATGGCGAGATAATCTTCTAAATATTGCATTCCTTCGCTGTACCTTTGCACCTTTAAGAGAAATTGCTAATAATTAAACAGTTACTTTGACAAACATATTATCATATACGCATTGTTATATTCCGATAGGACCAACCCCACTGCGCCAGCAGGGGTCAAAGGTCCCAAGACTGCACATACATGCCTTTCCACCTTCCCCTCTTGATAGGAAAAATTTAGTATTCACGAACCCACCCCTCCACTCCAGCAAGGGTCGGGGGTCGCAATGGTTGTGCATACTAGCCTTATGGATAAAAATAACCAACCTGCCAATGGACCATAAATGTATAGGGGTTGTGTATACCCATCGTTGGATTTTGGCAGGCCAGTGATCCAACAACAGGGATAAACAACCCCTGTGCATTTATGGTCCATGGGCAAGTTGGTTATTTGTTGCCCTAGCCTTATCACCTTCTTCTTCCATGAACCAGATTTCCATACTCAAGTTTGGGTGGTGCCGAATAGACGCATTGTGGTGTACCAACCTACGTAAACAACAAACATTGGATGTGGTATCACTGGATGGTGGATCATGTAGCCATGAGTTTTAGCTATGATTAACTCATCACAAGCCCACCCCATCACCCATCAGGGGTCAGGGGCTGCAGGCCCTGAGGCGCACTGGTGAGTATACACTCCTTATCCACAAGATGGATACCTCAACAAAGCATTGTAACAAATTTATGAGGGTTAAACCCCAAGATTTATACCATCGTTTGTTTGGTTAATTAATGACAGATACGAGAATATCGTGGATATGCAGGACCTATCTTTGACCCATCAAGGGTCCTAAAGATTATGCTTAAGGCTCCCCATATATAATGTCCCTTAAGCTTATTTGATTGTTGATTCATTGAATATTTGGCAATCAAAATAACATGAGCGCGGTCAAATAATTGACAACGTCCATGTTCGTTTGATTGTTGAATATTCGGCAAATCAATAATCGAGATAAAGATGCCCGACAATATCAATGGAGGACGAGGCTATTTGTCTAATTGTTCAACACCACAATGTAACCACTCCTCTCTCTCTCTCTATATATATATATATCATACCAGAGACCTAGGGTTGATTTAACATATGCACACAAGTGATATAAATCTTCAATCAGTTAAAATTTCATATAAGAGGCCTAAGATAGATTTAAGCATATAATAACACTAAAAACATATATAAGAGGCTTGAGGCCTTTTGAGCTTATACACACTGTAATTACTAGTTAATTACATAGTTAAAAGTATAAGAGGACATCGGCTTTTATGTATATATAACAAATTTCAACAAATAAAAAGCCAAATTCACTACAACCATGCTAGTTTAAATCATACAAATCCTAGAATTAAAGGAAACATAGCCTAGGCTGAATTTAAAATACCATGCACCTTAAAATCATATGTGAACCACACTAACTTGTATATATCGGCCATGCTTGTGTTTTCTTGATGTGGTATTGGGATTGGTCACAATGGTGGATTGGTCCCAACACCATTGCGGGGTATACGAATCTTGGCTCATTAACAAGTTAGTGTGGTACACATCTGCTTTTTAACTGGCATGGTATTTTAAATTCAGCCTAAGCTATATTTCTTTCAATTATATATATATACAAGAGACATTGGGCTGCACGCAAGTGGTATAAATCTTCAATCAATTAGAATTTCATATAGGAGGCTTGGGACTGATTAAGCTTAAACATGTAGGTAATAACAAATTATTTCATGGCTGAAAGTATACCTAAGAGGCTTGAGGCCCTCTGAGCTTATACACGCCAACATTACCATTTAATACGTAATTGAAAGTATAAGAGGACATCAACTTGTATGTATAGATGGCACTGTTGAACAAATAAAACGCTATACAACTTGTATGTAACCTTTCTTATTTAAATCATACAAATTCTATAATCGAAAGAAACATAGCCTAGGATGAATTTAAAACACCACACTAGTTAAAATCATATCCAGACTAGGCTAACCTGTTAATGAACCAGGATTTGTATATCTGCAATGGTGTCGAGAACAATCCCAATAACACATTAGAAAAACACAAACGTCACCATTTTATATCCAGTTTTACTACATTTTAACATTCGAAATTCACATGCAAGTATTGGAATACTTATCTAATAAACAAATTTCATGTTGGCCACTGGAGAAGAAGCGTCACTTTAACCTCCCAATTGTAGGAAATCACAAGACTCTACTCTCTAACTTGCCACCCCTGTGTCAGGTTTAAAGTCTAAGAGATTGCGTTCCCTCAGCAAAATTCGCCAGATGAGTTGTTGGAGTGTTGTGACTTGTAGGTGGTTTATTAGCCATAGACAAGGGACAAGTATGGTGGTTGACAAGGGACAAGTATGGTGGTTTATAGGTCGCTTCTAACACCAATGGTTTATTATTTTCAACAATCACTAGTAAATCATTGTGCAGGTGGTTTCTCAGTGCTAGAAAAACACGATAATTTATTAGTCATAACAAGCACCATGGTTTATCAATCCTAGCCAGCACTTGTTGGTTATATCCAGGTTCATGCTCATGTTTCACTATATCGAGCACCATGGTTCACACTCATGTTTGGCTATATCCAGGCAAAGAAACTAATGGAGGAGCACTTGTTTGTTCAATCACACCTTGTTCACGCTCATTTTTGGCTATATCCAGGCAAAGAAACTAATGGAGGAGCAATTATTGTTCGGTGCAATCCCCTCCATGTATTGTTCTTGCACAAACTTTCTTCCCATAAATTTTCTTCAAGACCAAAATTTGAACCCCTCACTTTGATCAACTCTTATATTTAAGACTATTTGGGGTTGCCTTCGAGTGCGACCGAGAGGGAACTCTTTCCCCTCACTTGTGTTTCCTTCCTCAGCAAGTTACCCTTTTGGGGTTGAAACTCGAAGGACACTGCCATGCATTAATGGCCAACTGACTGAGGCCCATGCGCCTCTTCGTCCTTGGGTTTTAATAATTAATAAATGTTAAATTATGAACATTATATTTATCATTTAATTAATAATTATCACATTAAATTTAATTATTTAATTAATAGCATTATAATTTTATTAATTATTTTTAATCAAATATACTAATATATAGTGAATTACTATTGTGACTATTAATTTTTATTAATTAATTTAAAGCATGATTCTTTATTTTAGCATTAATACTTGATTGTTCTGGTTTTGGTGTTGAGTACCTTAATGCATAATGAACATTAAACAGGCATCCATACATTTTGGTATCATTATCAAAACAAGAAAGATCTTTATGAGTGACAATTTCATATATTAATATTGAGTTTCCATGAAAGACAATTCGTCGGTATTCCTACAAAACCAGAAAGACAATAAAGACAAAAAAAAAATGTGCTTTATAGAAACAAGTTTTTTACATCCATTACATATTAAACAAAAAGGAGTACAATGTTTTCATCTAATCTGCATGCTCCTAGGTTGCCTCAAAGACTCCAAAGAGCTTCCACTACACCTTGACTTGCTCTATTACTTGGTTACAGAGCACGATATGCCTATGATCTAGGATACACAAAGATTCAGGTTGGAACTCTTCCTTAGGCTCCACCTGTATCACAAACCAATCAATCACATGATTAGAATCATGCATGTACTTTTTCAATAAGGATATGTGGAATACAAAATGTTCCTTTATGGTGGGAGGGAAGGCTAATCTATAAGAAATTGGTCCAACTCTTTCCAAAATCTGGAAAGGTATGCAAAAACCTAGTTGTCAACTTAGCACAAGAACCCAATTTATGGTGAGCTCCTCTTGGGTTTAATTCAGAGATACACGTGATCCACCACTTGAAATTCTCTATGCATTCTATGATGATATGCATAACTCTTTTGTTTGTCCTAGGATACCTTCAACTTATGTCTAATATTAATAGCTTCTTATTCCATCTCTTTTAACATATTAGTTCCAACAATTGCTCTATTTATTAGGTCATCCTGTTGAGAAATCTAGGGCATAAGGAGTTAAAATATTTCTCTGCTTGATAATTGCTTGTGATATACTTTTACTTCTTAGCTTATAGCCTTCTCTTCGTTATATTATTATTGTGTTCTTTTCATTAAGACAATTACTAATATGTACAATAGAAGACAAACGACATGGTATGTAGGCTAGTCAGCCATGGCCAAAACCTCTCACCTCTTGAGAGGAAAACCCGATCAAAATTATTCTTATAGATATTCAATTGACGAATACCAAGACCATGACAAAGACCCTTGAATCTAGTATCCTCCTAAGAACCTTGTCACCAACCTTGGCGTTTTGCCTCTTCTCTACCTCGACATCCTTCTAGATCTCAAATTGCTCTACTTGACTTATAGAGAAAATCGGTCTCTATCCTTCAAACTACTTCTTCTCAGCTTCCTCTAGAGAATCTTTGTCTTTAGACTTCACACTTCTCTTCTCAACTATCTCTAGGGAATCTCGATCTCTAGATCAGAAACCCTAGTCTCTATACTGCTTCACTTCAGCCTCCTTCTATGCAGCAATAAGTTCTCCTTCGATATTATCTTGATGCCTTTAGTCCTTCTTATTTTGTACCTAAAACAAGTACCCCAAAAGAATCCTTCCTTTTTTATCATAGAATAAAACTTCCTTCAATATACCGAGAAGAATCTCTCCTTCGCTATACCCAAAAGAAGCTTGTCCTTCACTTTACCCAATAGAAACCTTCCTTTTCTATCCCTTCTTTGCACTTCTACTATTGGGCTCTTCATCACACTTCTTCTTGACCTAATTCTTGTCAATTTTCTTGCCTCTAAGTGAGGCCAAGTGTGGCTACTTATACACCTCATTTCATGTCGCTTAGGCCGACATGATCTCAAGTAGGTAGGCTGACTTATTCTAGCAAGTTCTTCCATCGTTGTAGGTTGACTTGAAGAGGATAAGTGACAAGGTCTTGGATGATACTTTACATGACAAGTTTGACATTTTACAAAGTGTAACATGACTTCATTACATGACAATGACTCTATCATTTTATGACTAAATGACAAATAATTCCTAAAGATTCTCAATGGGAGTCTTGACTCAAAATAAAATCTCTTTCTCATGAAACCCATGAAGCAAGCAATACAATAATTTTATTTTTCTTCTTTTACATCTCATTACATAAAATCATAATTACATGCCATTGTGAAGACCAAACCTAGTTACACTTTTCAACACTCCCTCCTAACTAGGGAGGTATTCATAATGGTACTTGGTCATTCTCAATCTGAAGAATTACTCATAACAAGAATTCAGATTGGTAACTCATTTT
Organism: Pinus taeda; assembly: GCA_000404065.3. Classification (NCBI taxonomy): domain Eukaryota; kingdom Viridiplantae; phylum Streptophyta; class Pinopsida; order Pinales; family Pinaceae; genus Pinus; species Pinus taeda. The sequence continues at coordinate 188,144 of APFE030794401.1, read as the reverse complement.
TATAGCATCATATCAGCCAACATTGTCACATAGCAAGGCCTTGACTAAGAACTCCATCTCTCCACAAGATCTGAGCTCAATGTTGGTGAGACCAATGCTTTATAGACATTCTCATCATTGTCTCTCTCGGAACATCCCCTGCCCGGGTACTCAGGGTGTGTTCCACGAGGACTATTCTTACCTTGGACTCTCCTATCCTCAAATAATATCGGTCCTCCACGACTACTATTTTATTGGATGCCCTATCTCATCCTCAAAAAGTATCGGATGCCAAATAATTACCCAATACTCCAGTATGTCTTCCCAGGTGAAGACCAGAATGATGTGTCTATCTCTCCCTCTTAGATAGGAGGACACATTCCAAGAAAGGAATGTACTCATTTCTACAAAAGGAATGTACTTAAGCTCCCTCTTGGCTTAGGAATTTCCAAGTTTCTTCCGAGTAAAAAAATTATTTTCAGGCTCCCTCTTAACTAGGGACCTACAACAATTCCTCATGTGGAGATCATGGAACAACCAGCTGCTTGAAGAGCACCTTCCTTTGATGTCATGAATTTATTCTTCATCATGGAGTCTTCATCTTTTCGGACTTCTTCATAGGACACAAACCATCCATCACTTTCGTTCATGAGTCAATCATGTCTTCATTCCTTTTATCATAAAGTGATTCATCAATTTTTCTATCTAGCTTTGCATCATGTCATGCTGCTTTCTTCATGCCATATTTTCAGGAAGGATCTTACATCCTTCTATATGGTTTTCCTGTAATTCTTTCACGGATCTTCCCTTTGGAAGTCCTACATAAGCCCATCCGGATATTAGTTCAAAAATACGAAATGAACACTTAAATCAAAATTTCCTTTGTGATGGTCTCTTATCATAACGTCTTCTTGTATGTATTAGCATCTTGCATGCATGTTGACACATCTCCTAAATATATTCATTTTCAAGGGTTTCCATCGTTTTACGACTCTTATCAAAGTCTTCATATCTTTCTGGGAGATATTCCAGCCAACTCTTCTTGGTCTTGGATGTTGAATGCCTTCTACCTTTATTGAATATTTTATGATCTCTTCCTTTCTTCTCACATACTTTATTCCCAGGAGCTTCCAATCAGAGTTCCTTAGTTGTAGTCAGCTTCCTCATGATTCATATGAGAACATATTATGTTGATTTCATCTAGTGTGACTTATGCTTTTTTGCAATCTTTCGGAGGTAGAGATCCCATTTTCTTTGATCATGTTTCGTAAGATGGAAATAGTGATCCATATTATCTAACACCATATGACATGAATTTCATAATAATCTATGTAAGCATACGTACCTCGTCTTTCGTTTGGGTCATCCAGACTTCCTGTAGTAGGTTCCTTTGAACGAATGACTTTTATCCCACTTCACTATGATGTCATCATACCATCATCCCTTGAATCCCATGAGTTGGAATTCCTAATGAAACACTTGCTTTCCTTCTAGATCGGTGAATCCTTTGATAAGGATTCCATTGGAGAAACTTGAGGATCTTTCATATCCTCAACCAACATATGTTTCCTTATTGACTATTGTATGGTGATCCTAGTTGATGTTGACCTCTACTTCTTTCTATAATTATCACTTAAGACTTCAATGAGGTTTCCAAGAGATATTATTCTTTGTAATGAATATAATTTTATTCTAGACATTGTTTATGCTTCTCATATCAAGAGCTCTTGCTTCTAATGATTTCATCATGACATTATTTTCTAATTAGATGCATCCTATCTTAGTTACATTGCTTCCTATCTATAAATTACAAGTGAAAAGTACCTCCTAGTGAAGAAGATCATCTCAGTCATAGTAGAGATCATTTGCTTCTTCCTTCTTAAGCTTCTTTGTCTCAGGTTCTTTCACTTCCTTAGTAATATGGGCTTCTTCCCTATCCCTCTTGTCCTTGTTACGTTTAGGACAATCTCTTCTATAGTGCCCAAGTTCCTGACATCCATAACATCTTACCTTAGTTCTGCTTTTTTTTTTTTGAGGACCAGACTTTTCAAATTTCCTTTTTTATTCTTGCCATAGCAGCATATGCTTGATATTTCTCATTTGGTCTTACATCAACCTTCACCTTCAGTCTAGTTTCTTCAATCTTACAGAGCGACCATAGGTCTTAAAATGGAGTAGTCCCTTTCTTCCCATATAAACTTGAAGTGAAGTTATCCCAATCTTCTGGTAGTGCATTTAGTACCATTGTGGTCATCTCTCTATCAGACATGACTTCTCCTAGCTCTTTGAAGTTGATCTCGAATTTCTGATATCCCCATGAAGTATGAGGCTATTCCATTTTCCTTGGACATCTTTATTTTGTAGAATTCTTGCCTTAATGAGTTTACTTCTCCTATAGTACTTATAGAAAACAACTCTACCAATTTTCCATATATAGCTTTTGCAGTCTCCAACTTTGATACATATGGGATTAGAGAGTCTTTTATAGATTCTATAAGAATCCTTTGGGCTCTCACTTATGCCTTCATGAATATAGAATTTTCTTGAGTATCTTCTTTTAGAGGCTGGGTTATCGAACCCTTGATGTGATCCATGACCTCATTCTCAATAAGATTTAGGTATGTCATTTTCTTCCATGCAAGGTAATTTGTAGCCCCAACCAATTTATTGCTTTCCTTGCAAAAAGGCATTTTGTTATTATCTGATATAGTCATACACTTACTTGAGAAATTGATGCTTGCTTCCTCCTTAGCCTTGATGTTGATAGAGGATTTTCTTCTTGAGAGATTGAAGAGAGAGAGCTTGATTCACGATCCTTCTTGGAAAATTTAGTATTCCTTCTTTCTTGAAGATGGTTTCAAGACTCTTGTTGGTGTAGATTTCTTTGATCTATGGTTTTGAAGATCTTGACCTTTGGTAGCCCTTGAATCTGCTATGATCCTTCTTTGAGATTTGATGTATTCTTGATTGAATTCCCCTTATTGACTTCAACACCTAAGCTCTAATACCATGTTGAGAAATCTAGGGCGTAAGGAGTTAAAATATTTCTCTGTTTGATAATTGCTTGTGATATACTTTTACTTCTTAGCTTGTAGTCTTCTCTTCGTTATATTATTATTGTGTTATTTTCATTAAGACAATTATCAATATGCACAATAGAAGACAAATGACATAGTATGTAGGCTAGTCAGTTAGGGCCAAAACCTATCACCTCTTGAGAGGAAATCCCGATCAAAATTATTCTTATGGATCTTAAATTGACGAATACCAAGACCATGACCAAGACCCTTGACTCTAGTATCCTCCCAAGAACCTTGTCACTAACCTTGATGTTCTTCCTCTTCTCTACCTCGACTTCCTTCTAGATCTCGAACTGCTCTCCTCGGATTCTAGAGAAACTCAATCTCTAGACTTCACACTGCTTTTCTCGACTATCTCTAAAGAATCCCAGTCTCTAGATCAGAAACCCTAGTCTCTAAACTGCTTCACTTCGGCCTCCTTCTATGCAACAATAAGTTCTCCTTCAATCTTACCTTGATGCCTTTGGGCCTTCTTCTTTTGTACCCAAAATGAGTACCCCAAAATAATCCTTCCTTCATTGATCCTAGAAGAAACCTTCCTTCACTATACCCAAAATAATCTCTCCTTCACTATACCTAGAAGAAACCTCTCCTTCACTATACCCAAAAGAAACCTTCCTTTGCTATCCCTTCCCCTCACTTTTGCGACTAGGCTCTCCTTCGCACTTCTTCTTGATTGAATGCTTGTCAAGTTGCTTGCCTCTAAGTGAGGCCGAGTGTGGCTACTTATACATCACATTTCATGTCCCTTAGGTCAACTTGAAGAGGATAAGTGACAAGGTCTTGGAGGATACTATACATAGACAAGTTTGACATTTTACAAAGTGTAACATGACTTCATTACATGACAATCACTCTATTATTTTATGACTAGATGAAAAATAATTCCTAAAGACTCTCATTGTGAGTTTTGACTCAAAATAAAATCTCTTGCTCATGAAACCCATGAAGAAAGCAATACAATAATTTTATTTTTCTTCCTTTACATCTCATTACATAAAATCACAATTACATGTCATTATGAAGACCAAACCTACTTACACTTTTCAACACATCCCAACTAATGGTTGCATTACACCTCCCACCATATAAAGCCTCAAAGGGATTCATCTTCAGTGATTCTTGATATTCGTTTTTGTATGCAAATTCAACTAAGGGAATATATTCTTCCTACCTGTTCGACTGGTGCATCACGTACATTCTCAGCTATCCTCCAATGCCCTATTTGCTCTCTCAGTTCGACCATCCATCTGAGGACGGTATGCCATACTAAATGCCAACTGATTTCCAAATCCAATCAATAGTGCTTTCCAAAATTTGGATGTGAATTTGGCATCCCTTTCTGATATTATCTTCTTAGATATGTTGTACGCCCTCAATATTTCTGTCATGATGATCTGCACAATATCAATGGCCTTGTGAGTGTACTTAACATGTATGAAGTGAGCTACCTTGCTCAACTTTTCCACCACCACCGTGATAGCATGTTGTCTTGGCATATTTGGTCGTCCTGTGATGAAGTCCATGGATATAACTTCCCACTTCCACTATGGGATTCAGATTGTTTGTAATAGTCCAGTAAATGCCTACCTTTCACCTTAACTTGATGACACTCCAGACACTTGGAAATGTAATCCCATACTTCCTTTTTCATACCCAACCAATAATAAATCTTCTTCATAGTGGTAATTTTCTTCTTTTTTTTGGGCCTTGTGGGTGTACTTAACATGTATGAAGTGAGCTACCTTGCTCAACTTTTCCACCACCATCATGATGGCATGTTGTATTGGCATATTTGGTCGTCTTGTGATGAAGTCCATGGATATAACTTCCCACTTCCACTATGGGATTCAGATTGGTTGTAATAGTCCAGTTAGATGCCTAGCTTTCACCTTAACTTGATGACACTCCAGACACTTGGAAATGTAATCCCATACTTCCTTTTTCATACCCAACCAATAATAAATCTTCTTCATAGTGGCAATTTTTATTTTATTTTAATTTTTTTTTTTTTTATATATATTTCCAGGATGACCTAGTTATTGTCTCTTATGAAACATGCCCTGTATGAGATTCTCGAAGTCATCCATGCAAGGTATATACCATAGACCTTTTAACTTTAGCATCCCATCATTTGTGAGTGTGCAATTTTTATTGAAAGGTCCCTTTGACTCTTTTGCAAATAATATTGTACATACAGAAAGCACTCATCCTATACCAAGGCTTCATTGATCTTTTCCTCAATGATAAAATAACAAGAACATATAGCTTCCAAGTGGTTTACTTGTAAACTTTTGCTAAGCGCATTAACCACCTTATTCTCCTTACCCTTGATGTACTTGATCTCAAATTAAAATTCACTGATGAGGGCTAACCATATTGCAATCAATTTAGGCTGGTCAAATAATATTTCAGTCCCACATGGTTTAACATCAAAACAACTTTCTCCCAATCAAGTAATGTCTCCACATTTTTAATGCATGACAAATTGTTGCGAGTTCTAGTTGTGTGTGACATAATTTCTTTCATGCTCAATTAACTTTCTTGATCATAGAAAATTACATGTTCCACTTGCAATAGTACTCTACCCAGTCCTTCTTTACAAGCATCCATGCAAACTAGGAAGTATTTCTTCAGATCAACAATTCTTAATATGGCCACATGCGTGAGTAGATTCTTAAGTTGATCAAAGCTAGTTGCACACTCTGATGACCACTAAAACATTACCCATTTCCTCTGCAGAGTTGTGATTGTGTGACCAATTTTCAAGAAGTCCTAAATGAAACTTCGATAATATCTTGCCAATCCCATAAATGATCTAAATTTTGTGAAATTCCTAGGAGTGGGTTGTTCCATGATGGCCTTGACTTTCTTGAGGTCCACGACCACACATTCTTCTGAGATCATGTGCCCCAAGTATTAAAATTGAGTATTAAATAATTCATACTTATTTAACTTAGCATATAGTCAGTGTTCCCTCAGTAATTGTAATATTTCCTACAAATGTTCCTCCTGCTCCTCTCTGGTTCTTAAGTAAACCATAATATCATTCACAAATACTAAGATAAACTTGTCAAGGTATTGGTTGAGCACATTGTTCACTAAGCACATAAACATGGTTGGTGCATTTATAGGTCTAAATGGTGCCACCATGAACTTGTAGTGCTCGTACCTCGTTTTGAATGTCATATGATGAATGTCTTTATCTTTGATCTTAACTTGGTGACAACCAAGCCTTAAGTCAATTATTGAAAACATCATTGTTCCTTTTAGCTAGTCAAATAAGTCATTGATTCTTAGAAGTGGATATTTATTCTTTATTACTTCTTTGTTCAATTGTTCGTATTCAATGCGTAGTCGCAACACACCATCCTTCTTCTTCACAAATATTGCTCCCCAGAGTGACACATTGGGTTTTATATACCCCTTATCCAACAACTCCTTTAAAATGTAGTTTCAATTCCATCAATTTAGGGGTTCTCATGCGATAAGTTATCATAAAGACTAGCATCGAACCATAAATTAGCTCAATAGATAAATCCATGTCTCTCTTGGGTGGTAACCCTAGGATTTCATCTAGAAATACATTGTTGTACTGTTGCAAAATAAGGTGGTTCTCAAGTTCATTTTTGTTTTCCTTTTCAACTACACTTATTTACCTATAATGTTGAAATCTATCTAACATAAATAATCTTCTTCTTTCCTCATAATTTTCTCCCCTCACCTTCATCATCAAGGCATTCTAATGGTTTATTGTAACAATCCACCTTATTCTTGTAGCCTACCAACCAATCCAAACCAATTAATACATCATATGAAGCCAACAGAAGGATGTTCATATTTGTTGTTGTAGCCATACCATCTAGTTCTAGGTGACATGATCCTACCAATTCTATTACTTTCTTCCTGACTTATATGACCAACTAAACCATCCATGGCTTGGTATGCTCCTTCTATTGCATGGTGATATTTTATTACTTTAGGGCTAATATAACTAAGTTTAGATCCTGGATCAATTAAAATTGAAATATATTGTTTAATGATCTTACCTTCCATCTTGATGACTGAGGCTCGATGATCTGCTTATCAATTGTCCAATGCAACATAAATCCAAGGCATACTATGAGTTACATCGTTCACCCTCACCATGTCTTCCATGTTGTATAACATTTTGTCATTATGCTTCTATGGTTGAGGGCAATCCCTTCACAAGTGGTTTCCTCCATAGTTCCAACATTGAAGTTTATGGTACTCCTCAACTTCTTCTCTTGATGGTTTGGAGGGGTGCTCTCTATTATGGGGAGGCTCCTTTTGGAATTTAACATTCGCTTATACTTGAAGGGTTTTGATCCTTTCCCTTTAAATTTTCTCTAAGCTTTCTTCTTACAGTCCATAAGGTTTTCAGTCTTGTGTTTGGATTGTTCATAGTAGTAGTTGGCTTTTTTTATAGTATCTTCCAATGTTTTGGGTTCATTGATCTCAATCTGGTCTTTGAATGACTGAAGAAACCCACTAACGTATCTTTGGATTTTTACTTTTTCATCCTTTATATAAGGTACATACCTCAGTAGTTCTAAAAATCTATTCATATACTCATTTCGAGTAAGTTGACCCAACTTGAGCTCACGGAACTCTTTGATCTTAGTTTCATAATACCTCATTGACATATACTTCTCTCGAAAATATTTTTCAAATTCACTGCACGATAATTCCCTTTCTTGAATGGCTTTAACGTTGCTTAAGTCCTCCCACCATATTTCTTCCTTTACTTTTAAGTTGAAGTTTGCTGCCATGTTCTTCATGTTTTCAAAGTAGTCATGTACTTTGAAATACTTCTTCGTCCCTAGTAACCAGACATTCACCTCTTCAACTCTTTTATTCTCTTGATTAAAGGTAGGGGGTGTTGAAGAATGTAACTAGTGTTAGCCTTCATAATTGTATTTGTCAAAATAAATTTTATTATTAAAGAAATTGACTTTTTAAAGCATGGCTTTCATGCTCAGGCCAATGTTTCTAGATCAAAGTGCCCATTGAGTGCTCTATGATTCTTCTTTTAGTCAAAGTCAATTTTTTTATGTAAGATACCCTTCTTAGGGCTCAATGTGTAAAAGAAAGAAAATTATTTTATTGTCTTATTCCTCTTCCATTAAGTCGGCCTCTTCAACTAGTCTAGTTGGCCTCATCATTTGTCTAGTCAGCCTCATGAAAGAGGCACAACCACTATATATAGAAGGAGCATTCGACCCATTGAAGTGACAATCATCTATTCAATTCTATTAAAAGTAAGAGTAATGAGGTTGATCGTTAGAACAGGAAGTGCTAAAGTAAAAAGGCCGACAATTGTAGGAGCACAAAAGGTCGAGAGTTGCAGGAGCAAAGTAGGTTGAGAATTGTGGGAATAAATAAGGCCTAGAGTTGCAGGATCAAATTAGGTCGAGAAATACAAGAGTAAAGAAGGTTGAGAGTCTCATAAGCATAGAGAGCCAAGAATTGCAGAAGTAAGGAAGGAGACCGAAGTTTACAAGATAAGGAGACTGAAAATTTAGACGGATGAATATAATTTGTCTTCATGGGAGGCTGACTTTTTGGGTGGAGGAAAAATTGTGTCATGTTCAAAATAGGTCTTGATCTATCTCAACTTATCTAATTCTTCTAAAGGAAGAGTTTGATTAGGTTTTCCCCTAGATAGGGATTTTTCCCTAGTTGAGTGCCTATACCTTGTGTCCCTTGTTGTGATCCTATTTGTTTGGAATTTGTCTTGATGAAATGAACATAATAAAATTAAAATAAGAACTAATAACAAGAAAAGAGCAATAACAAGAAAATGTCAAAGTCTAAGAGAAATCTACCTAAGGAATCTAATCTATGCATTGCCCTAGATTTCTCAACATGATTTTAGAGCTTTGTTCATTTACTTAAGGGCATAAATGAGATCACAAGGGCTACAAGTCTTGGCAAATAAATATGGTCATCTAGGAATAAGCTCCTAGAAAGAAGGAAATCTAAAATCTTTACCCCTAAATTATAGTGACTAGGCTGCAAACAACAAAAGAAGGGTCTAAATTTTATGTCATCATCAAACTTATCTGTCATCACTATATTTCCATACTTCATCTAACTCTGGTGATCACACTCCAATGATTGTTCAAGTATATATGATTAAATTCTCCAATGTACAAAGGCATACAACTACAATGATTTGAAATTCTGTCTCAGAAACCTAATTGGTTGAAGGCATTCTAGGCCTTGTTGAATTTTTTTTTTGAGCATAAGTCTTATTAAAGGAATATTGAGACTCATTCTTCATATATGTGCATGAAAAGAAAAAAAAAATTCCTAACTGCATTAAATAACTCTTGTAGGCCTAATTGAAATATTGTAACCACCTTGGAAAAAGGGAGCCAAGACCTCCTCTATTTCTGGATCTAAGTATATTCATAAGAAATCATCACATTCATTAAGAAACTAAAGGACCTGTGCATATAAATTTACTCTAAACCAAATCGTTTGATGGGTATATCACCTATCAATCCTGGATTCAATTTTCATAGACCTATACAAGTGGAATAAAACCACAAAGAAGGGAAAATTCTGTACATACTTATAGTTATATAAAATATGAATTTGAAAGACTCACGGTTCAAGCCTAGATGAAATAACAATAAGCCTACTTGTGGAGCCTCCTCATTTGACATAGAAAGCATTCAATGTGTCTTTGTTCTGCAAGAAAAGGTAACAAGCTCTATGGAATATTTATTCTCCAAAGGTATGTAATGTTTGAGGTATGTATAACTTGCTTATTTTCTAAAGATGGTTTCTAGTATGTTTCTAGGAATGGGAAATTCTCATTAAAGTTTGATAATTTCTAGTAATAGTACACATGACAACCACTCTCTCATTTATTTGTTCCCTCTTAGAAACTCTATCTCACAATTTTCTAGGGTTTATAGACAGTCGATGATATATGACGATTCTCAAGAAAAGCAAAATTAAAGGTGTCTAGAGTTTGTAGCACAAACCCCTAGAAACTCTCTCTAGATTCTAGATAGTCATCACACTATTGTACTCACATATTTTGGTTGTACTTGTCAAGAAATATTGCAGGGACATATTAAGAATGGTGACATGGTAAATCAAAACCTTAAAAGCACAAATTGACAAATAAGGAGATGAACTACGAAGATGCTATCATAATTAAGAGGGAATTCTTTCATTAAGGAAAACCTACTAGGTTTGTAAAAGGAGTAACTCAAGGTATGTATACAGATTTATAGTAAATCTTCTTCATATTACAAGATGGGGTCATTTTGAAATATGATAATAACTCTTTCATGTTTAGGTCTTCTGAATCATAAGGATTCTTGTTTAGGAGATTAATCATTAGATTGAGTCTACCCTTGTACTATCCCTTATCATTTAATCATTCTTGTGAAATCATAATCCTTAGGGTTCACTATAACACCCTAGCCTCTTGATGCTAAGGGTATGTCTATTTTAATATTGAAACCCTAGTCTACTTAAGGGTTATTGATAAAGTCTAAAACATATGATGAAATCATATTCTTTTGAATTTTAGGTTTTTAACGATGTTATGGTAAAAACCCCAATCCTTTAGGGTTTGTTGTTAATATCTAAGTCATATAATGAAACCCTCGATTTTTAGGGTTGGCGAATTAGGGTTTTTAAACAAAACCCTTGCAATAATGACAGTAAGATCCTAGGTGTATTTTCTTTTGTGTGATTGAAAGTCTAGTTTGGTAAAAATTGTTGTATATCTAACTTCAATGTATTGATGTTTGTATCTTGGGTTTACCTAGTAGATATTGATGTGAAATTTTAATGTATGATAAAGATATGCCTATATGAGTATGCTAACTTAGTTGTTGATACTCATGTTTATTTTCTGAAATCTAGGGTGTGTAACAAAACCCTAATAGAGATTGATATTCTAGGGAATGTTAATGAAACCCTAGAAGTATATTGTTTTCAATATGATTTATTCTTGATGATATAGTCTAGGGTTTGTAACAAAACCCTAGCAAGTTGTTTAATTTTAGAATATATAAAAATGCGACCCTTGTTGATTATGAACCTAACTAGGTTTAGATATTTGATGTCTAAACCTTGAATGTTTTGATGCTTCCATTATAATGAGGTAATTTTGATATGGTTTAATTCATGCTTCTGTATGTTTGTATTTGGTTGTACTTTCTATTAAAGTTTTTCAGGTACAATATCTTTAAGATGTTGAATATGTTGACAATGATGAGCATGATGAAGGAAACTATAAGAATGATGATAATCAAAATTGACCTTTGATTTCATTAGAAATAAATGAAGCCTTGATGAAGTTTATTTGATATTATAAAAGAAGGAAGGTATTGATCTCCTTAAGTTGAGAGGGAGCATGGTTAGAAGAAAAGGTATATCTCCCCAGTTGAGAGGGAGGTCATATTATGATAGTCATAATGAATACCTTTAATAAGGAATGAAGCCAAATGAAAGAACTATAGATGGATGTTAGTGAAAAAGACTTGAGAAATACTGAGTTTGTATTTGGTTCTACTAAAGAAGTGAAAGAAGAAATAAATCTTATGATAAGTTGTATTTTGATAACTTGATGATGATATAAGTAACATTAGAATGATTGAGGACCCCTAAGTTTTGTGTTTACTTGTCTATATACTTAAAGGTTTATTAATGATTAGGTTTGTGATTGTGCATGAAATCTACATAAAACTATTGAACGTTTGAAGCATGCTTGGATTGGTGGATATATATTTGGTTTAGTTAATGAGGAGAGATAAAGCATCTTGCGGCAACAAGATGCTTGGGAGGACAACTAACTGACCTATGTGTTGATGTCTATATCCTGAAGCAGGGAGGGTGAAATTGGTCATGGAGCTCCGACCTTGGATACACACCTAGATCCCTGGGTTGGTGTTAGAGCTTAAAAGTCTGATGGTACCTAGAGTGGCTAAAACTTGAGTACACCTTAGTCCCACCCAATTAGATTACTCTGGTTAGGTATCTAATCTGTAGCACTACATGTGTTGTGACTCTTCATAAAGTATATCGTTTTGAGATCTTCCATGTACCTCTATTTGTATGTAATTATGAATACCTCCCTAGTTAAGAGGGAATGTTGAAGAATGTAACTAGTGTAGGTCTTTGTAATTGCATTTTTCAAAAGAAATTTTATTATTAAAGAAATTGACTTACTAAAGGATGGGTTTCATGCTTGGGTCAAATTTTTATAGGTCAAAGCACCCATTTAGTGTTCTAGGATTCTTTTGTTGAGTCAAAGTCAAATTTTTATGTAAGAGACCCTTCTTATGGCTTAGTTTGTCAAAGAAAGAAAATTATTTTATTGTCTTATTCCTCCTGCATCAAGTCAGTCTCTTCAACTAGTCTAGTTGGCCTCCAACATGTCAGGCCAACCTCATCACTTGTCTAGTTAGCCTCACGAAGGAGGTGCAACCACTATATATAGACAGAGAATTCGACCCATTAAAGTGACAACCATATATTTGATTATATTAAAAGGAAGTGTAATGAGGTTAATCATTAGAAGAGGAAGTGTAGAAGTAAAAAGGTTGAGAATTGCAAGAGCACAAAAGGCCGAGAGTAGCAGGAGCAAAGGAGGATGAGAACTGCAGGAATAAAGAAGGTCGAGTGTTGCAAGAGCACAAAAGGCCGAGAGTAGCAGGAGCAAAGGAGGATGAGAACTGCAGGAATAAAGAAGGTCGAGTGTTGCAAGATAAAAGTAGGTTGAGAACTACAGGAGTACAGAAGGCCAAGAGTTGCAAAAGCATAGAGAGATGAGAATTACAAAAGTAAGGAAGGAGACCGAAGTTTTCAAGAAGATAAGGAGACAAAAACTTTAGATGGCATGATATAATTTGTCTTCATGGGAGGCTAACTTGATGCGTGGAGGAAAATTTATGTCATGGTCAAAATAGGTTCTTAGTCTATCTCAATTTAATCTGATTCTACTAAAAGAAGAGTTTGACTGGGTTTTCCCCTAGATAGGGGTTTTTTCCTGGTTAAGTGCCTAAATCTTGTGTCCCTTGTTGTGATATTCTTTGTTTGGAATTTATCTTGATGAAATGAACATAATAAAATTTAAAAAAATTAACTAATAAGAAGAAAAGAGAAATCACAAGAAAATGTCAAAGTCTAAGAGAAATCTACCTAAGGGATCTAACCTATGTAATGCCCTATATTTCTCAACAGGGGGCTTTGCTTTCTTAAATTCCTCTTGTATTTATCTTTTATCACTCTTTCCATGTCTATAATGTCTTCGAGTTGTACTTCTTGATGATTGATCAAGGCTAGGTTCTCTTCTCTCTGGTGTGTTCCATGGAGTCTCTCTTCACATAGTATCTTTGCTAGCTTGTCAGTGTCTTCTTGATTTATTATTTTCCGCTCTATCAACTCGAAATCCATGCCTCTATATTCTAGTGGGGTTTTATTGGATTTTTGTTTGTTTTCTAGCTGGCACCAGGTTCAAACTATTTTTTCATTATAAGTCTGACAAGTTCCGTAAGATCATCGTGTTCAATTTTGCTTGTTTCTTCTAAGCCCTTATGATTCTTTCATTATATGCCTTGCAAATTCTTAATTCAACCTTCATAATTATGAGGGTGATAATCTTCCTCCACCCTTTATCCAATATACTTCTCCTATTAATCATATAGGGTTATGTTTGTACTGTATTTCACCTTCTTACTTCTCATTTTTTATTTCTTGGCTGGGATGTGTGTTGTTACACACATGTAACTGTTAGTTAAATTTGACATATCATGTCAAGATGCTAACAAAGTATTCATTCATAATAATCATGAGTGCATTGTTGGGTTGTGATATATTCTTCCATGACTATCTCCCCTAGTTAACCAAGGGGTTAGAGGGGGGGCGGAGCCCCCCCTTTGTTCCGTTGATTGCGTAGTGGGGGGGTCACAGGGGTCTGGGGCAATGCCTCGGGGAAAATTTTTTGGGACCATATTTTAGGTGGGCGGACCTACCTATGGTTTTATGCCTTGTTTTCACACATGGTTTTGGGCGCAATGGTTTTCGGCCCATGGTATTGGATGCTTCAGCATGTATATATATGTATTGTAACATCAAAAGGAACATAATAAAAAATCAAGCTGGTAGTCCCGTTTTGGGATCCAGGGGAAAATCTCTATGTATATGTGTTTTTTGTGTTATGCTCTCGCATTGTTTATTTTCTGTTCTTAGAATTTGTATGCAGGTAATTTTTGTACGGGGTTAAACCTACATGCATTTGCTATGATATATTTAGATTTATCCTTGAATCTTTATTTTCAAGGCACATTTAGTCCAAGTGTTGAATATGGCTCTGATACCACTTTGTAACACTACCTACCATACCACTTGTATTTGTATGGGTCATGGGGGGTGTTACTGATGTTTTAATTCTGATTTTGGTTGATAATTAATATACTAAGTTACCAAAAATTCCAATTTTCAAAACTTTGCGAAACTAGTTATTAATGTGTTTATGAGTGATGTAAATATTTCATAAAGTAAAATAAAATGTCGCTTTAAACGAGGAGAGAAATTAATAAGATTGATCACACTTGGCTCAAAATACTATGTGGATCTTAGTGTGTGTGTCTAATATAATATATATATATATATAAACAATTAATACACAAATATTATATGCATAAACAAATAAGTATGTGTGTGTGTAACCAATATTAATACAATATGCTATATATGCATAATCCACCTCCTATAAATGAATATATGAAAAAAATATCTAATATAACATATTCATATGTGGAAACTTTGTTTCATAAGCAATACAATAGTGAATTAAACACACACAATTAACCATTCAAACCAAGGCATTAATTAAACAATTACTTTGAAAAACATGCTGCCATATACATATTGTTATATGCTAATGGTACCCACCCCACTGCCCCATTAGGGGTCAAGGTCCCAAGGCTGCGCATACACACCTTACCACCATCCCCTCCCGTTAGTGAATTTCAATATTCACTTTTAGATGGTGCCAACGAACCCACCCTTTTGCCCCATTGAGGATCAGGGATCCCAAGGGTTGTGCATACTAGTCTTGTCACCTTCCTCTCCCATGAATGTTATTTCCATACTCATGTTTGGTAGGTGTCGATGAGACCCAATTTGGTGCACCGACGTACATAACCAACAAACGTCGAATTTGGTATCCTCTAATGGTGGATCACGTGGCTGCGAGTTTTAACTGTAAATAACTCATCGTACAAACGATCCCATCACCCATCAGGGGTTAGGGGGTGTAGGTCGTGAGGCGGAGTGGTGAGTATACACTCCCCATCCATCATATGGATACCCCAATGTAGCAGTGTAACAAATTTATGAGGGTCCCACCCTAGGATTTTTACCAATGTTTGCTTGGTTAGTCGACATTGGATATGAGAATACCATGGATATGTGGGACCTACCTCCGCCCCATCGACTGTCGAATTTCCCAAATATTATGCCGAAGGATCCTAACAGACATCCTCAATGGAAGATGAGGCTCTTGGTCTCGCCATTTAGCGCCAACAACTACCACACTGTAAAGATGCACATAAAAGTGCTTTTCCTATCCACTATATTTCCTACACAGTCTGTGTCAATATAGCCCACCAATCTGATACCATCACCTTGAGCATATCTTATCCCATACTTGATTATACCACACAAATATGATAGCACATGCTTTGTAGTTGTCCAATGCGCTCTCTTTGGCTCAACCATGACTTGATTGGGAGAGTTTATCACAAAGGATATATCTAGCCTAGTGTTGATCAAATGCATGAGAGAGCCAATCAACTACCTGTATAAGGTGGGTTCCACATCCTTCTCCTTAGATGCATCTACCTTCCTCCAATTCATGATCACGTGTGTATACATGGCTCTGCAATCCTCCATCTCGAACCTCCTCAGGATCTTGATACAGTATTTCCCTTTCTCAAGGAAAATCTCCCCTTTTTTTTTGCCATACCTCCATGCCTAGAAAGTAGTGCGTAAGCCCCAAATCCTTAATCTTGAGCTCCACTACAAGATCCCTATTTGATCTGTAAACTATCATGGATATTCCACCAGACATTTTTTCACAACAACTCTAATAATATTATATTAAAACTCTGAAAATTCTACACTATTACAGTTTATTAAACTTTATGATCTTTGGATTTAACTGTAATTAGTACGTGCATGCAAATAGAAATTATGCAGAAATGTAGAGAATGAAAAAATAAGCACACAAACACACAAGGCATAAGATATTCTCTTTGGGAAACCCTTTATGGAGAAACCTAGCTGGAAGGTGAGGCCGCTTTGCTCTCTTTCTCTGTCTAGAAATATGGCTGCAGGTACAAAGAAGTAATGACTGTGGCCCGTGGGATGCTACAATGCACAAATGCTCTTTGTGTGCTCTACTCCTATCTCTCCTTGCTATCTTTTCTCAGCTATGGAACAAAATGCTCTCGAAAGAATGGAATGCCTCTTCCTCCTAGTGGCTCAGTTATAACACAACCCGATAGCCTACTAGTGGTTAATTTTGACTACATCAACTCTTAATTAGAGTTATAACATAGACTCTTCTAGAGTATTTTACATCAAAAACACATGGATAGCCCCTTTTCCATAAATAATGGGGGTTGACACGACATCCTCCCAAACTATAGGTGTGAAAACAGGAAGGTAAACTTTTGAGTGGCATAACTTTTGCATACTGACTCCGATTGACGTACTCCCTACACTGCTGGAAAGTTCTCTATGTGTAGAATATCATGAAAAGGTGCCATGCTAAAGTGGAAAAATTTTACCCCCAAAAAACGTCGTTTTATGCCTCAAAACGATTCCAAAAGGTTTTAGACCCTGTTTCGCCAAACTGGGTCTTGCTGGTAAAAACGGTCACGTGAGATGATTCCTCCACGTTTTCCACTCCAAATGCAACGAGATGGATGAGAAACAATATAATGATCCAATTTGGATCACAACTCCCCATTTTGTGAGGCTTTTGGTCCCAAAAATCTTTTACTAAATGAGGTAAGGAAGTTTTTCCTCCACTTTCTCTTTAGTGTACCATTTAACTTTGCATAGAAGTTGTCCCTTCAACTCAATCTTCCAAAGGTCATGCTAACCCTGTCTTGTAGTTATAGACCTCTTCTACAAAATTTTATCTTCTATCAACTCTGCCTGTGTGTTTGGTGCCAAATCCTCCACAAAAGGTAGGAATTGTTCCTCTTCCTGATCTAACATGGAAGGGTCATAGAGTTTCAAATTCTCTACATTCACAACTGAGTAAATGCACATATATGGTGGTAAGTTGGGTCAATAGGCATTATCACCCACCTTTTCCAATATCTCAAAAGGACCATACCTTAGAGCCATGATTTTCTTTCAAGGCGCTTGCAACCTCTTCTTGTTCAACTGTAGCAATACTTTGTCTCCCACCTTGAATGATTTCTCTGTTCTGTGTTGATCATGCGTGGCCTTATAATTCTCCTGTGACTTTTGCATTGTTTCTTGTACATGTAAATGGATATGCCTGATCTTCTCTATAAATTTTTCATCCTTGAAAACATCTCCTGTAATATCTTCCCTCACTCCTCCTTGTTTCCCATATGCAATATCCAAAGGTGAAGGTGGAAAATATCCAAAACAAGTCTCAAATGGGGAATTTCCTATAGAAGTGTGGGCTGCTCTATTATAAAAATGTTGTATATATACCATATTTTCATCCAAGATCTTCATATGCTTCTGGTTGTATCCCCTCAGAAGCTACACCAAGGTCTTGTTGACTACTTCTGTCTTCCCATATGTATGTGTATGGAATGTTGTAGATCGCTTCAACTTTGTGTCCATCTTCTCCCACAATGTAGTCCAGAATGCACTAAGAAATACTGTGTCCATGTCTAAAATGATGCTCCTTGGTATCCCAAAGTGCACCTAGACTTGTCCAAATAACAAGTTTGTCGCTTCTTGTCCGCTGATGGTCTTTTTACAAGGCATCAAAACACACATTTTGTTGAACCTGTCAGCTATAACAAACAGGTGGTCATGTCCCTTCCTGATTGTCGGTAAACATTCCAAAAAGTCCATGGAAATGCTTCCCAAGGACGAGTAGGTACATGTAAGGGATGATATAAACCATGTTTCCTGTTGCTAGTCTTGTTAGTACAACAAAGCATGCATCCTCTTATGAACCTAGCTACCTGCTCTTTCATCTTGGGCCAATACACATACCTCTGCAAGTTAGCCATGATCTTCCCTACACCAAAGTACCCTGCAACTTTGGAGGTATGAGCCTCTCTAATCAGCTGCAAACACTCACCTTTAGGAACACATATCTTACCCAACATGTAGAGTAACCCATACTGGAGATGATACTCAATAGTGATTTCGCCATTGTGGACATGACTCTGACTCTACAACGGATGATACACCTCCTTGAAGTCCTCATCTTCTGAATATGCCTCTCTGTATGCATCATGGGTGAATGACTCCATGTGCATAAGAGTCCCCAAATTTGTAGCCTTTGATGTGGGTGGACTTGAAAGCATATCAACTACATTGTTTGTGCTCCCCTTCTTATACTTTATCACCAAATGAAACTGTTGTAAAAACCCCATCCACTAGTAATGCTTGGTTTGTTGTGGCTTACTCAGGGCCTACAAGTACTATAACGGCTGGTGATCTATTTGGATCACTATCTCCTTTCCCATCAATAGTTCTTCCACTTCTTCACAGCTTTCACCATGGCATAAAGCTCCTTATCATAGGTAGGGTAGTTAAGAACTACCCCATGAAATACTTCAGAATGGTAGCAAATGGGCTTTCCTCCTTGCATCAAGACAACTCCCATAACATACCCACTCGCATATGTCTCCAATTCAAAGGGCCACTACAAGTTTGGTAATGACAAAAATGGTGCTTCATTGATCTTCTTCTTTAGCTCCTCGAAAGCCTTCTGCTGACCTTTTCCCCACTAGAAACTCTTGCCACTTTTTGTTATGGCGTGGAGCAGTGTTGCTACTGCTGAAAATGAGGCTATGAATTTCCTCAGGTACTGTGTTGCCCCAATGAAACTCCTGACCTTAGAAACATTAGTAAGCACTGAAAATTTCATGATGGCCTCCATCTTTGAAGGATCTATCTTCAACTCTCCTCCACTGATCACATACCCCAGATACACCAAAGACTATTGCACAAACTCACACTTCTTGATATTTGCTAGCAGCTGATGCAAAATCCAAACCCGGGATGGTACTACCATGTTCCACCCGACCATAGAATGACTGAGCCAAATCTCTCTTCATTCATTCACCCCGTGCTATATTCTAAGCATAAATGTGGGACTCAAACCAAAGAACCAACCAAGGCATCCCAAGGTTAAACCACCTCACCCTCATCAATAGAAACTAGGCTTTACTATAATCCATCCTGGATCACTATGGCAACACAATAAACATGTCATAACAAACTTTACCATGATCTCCACCTAATCACCAAGCTAAACAAGCATGGATGCCACTGGATTTCTCCACCTACACCGTGAGGAATTTTCCTGTCTCCTAGTCTCTTAGTGTTATGAAACCAACTCACGAAAAGATAGAAAAGATAGATCAACAGCTTAGAAATTAGCGTCTTTGAGGGGGAAACCTCCTTTACATTACACAAATGAACAATTCTTGGATGATACAAATTAAAAAACCTCCTTTCTATATATAAGAGTATAAGGGGTCACAATATAATCAAAGCTGACATAACAATAATAATATAAACGCACAAAAATAACAATTTTGTGCTTCTATGGGGCATAATAATAACAATATGCGGACAATAGGGGCACAACAATAACAATAAGGGCTACAATGACAATAGTAATGGGGGAATCACTAGTATTATAGGGACCTAACATGCCCCTCTCCTTCAAAAAGTTGTTTTCCTCAATGATTGAGTAGTTTTGGATGCTTCTATATAAAATTCTCATCCTCCCATGTGGAATCTTCAACGGGTAAGTTCTTCCATTTGATGAGATACTTTAAAATTGATCGATTTTGTAGCTGTCGAGTTCTTATTTTTGTGACTGTTTCAGGTTCCAATATGATTTTTCCTTTCTCATCAAGTTTTGGAAATATTGTTTGAACTGGGAGCTTGTCACATATAACCTTCTTTAAGCATGAAACATGGAAAACTAGGTGCACTCGGGAAGTTGCAGGAAGCTCCAATTTGTATGCCATAGTACCTATCTTTTGCAACACCTTGTACGGACCATAATACTTTGGTGATAATTTATTATCCTTCTTAGCTTGATTAAGGGACATTTGTTTATATGGTTGTAGCCTTAGGAATACCCAATCACCTACAACAAAACTTCTTTCGGTGCGATGTTGATATGCTTGTTGTTTCATTCTATTTTGTGCCAAAGTGAGGTTATCCTTTAAGAGTTGGAGAACTTCTTGTTGATGCTCGATGTGACTTCCACTGCTTTAACCTTAGAATTTTCTCTTAAATGTGATATGATAGATGGTGGATGATATCCATAAAGTGCCATAAATGGGGTCCTTTTTGTTGTAGTATGGTAGGAAGTGTTATACCATCATTCAGCCAGAGGCAACCATTTGACTCATTGTGTCTGTTTATCAGATACAAAGCAATGAAGATATCCTTACAAACATTTGTTTACTATCTCAATTTTCCCATCAGATTGAGGATGATAAGATGAGATATGAGCTAACTGAGTACCAAGACAAGAAAATAATTCTGTCCAAAAATTTCCAGTGAAAATAGGATCTCTGTTGCTTACAATAATCTTTGGGTTTCCATGTAGCTTTTGAATTGTTTCCACAAATGCTGTAGAAACTGTACTCACTTTAAATTGATGAGATAATACACAAAATTGTGCATACTTGGTAAGTATGTCAACTACCACCATGATAACACTCTTTCCTTCAGACTTGGGTAACCTGTGATAAAATTCATTGAAACCTCCTCCCAATGTTGGCTTGGAATGGATAAAGGTTGTAATAGACCCGGGGTCTTAATTGTTTCAACTTTATTTTGTTGGAAAACCAAACATTCCACCACAAACTTTTGAATACCCAATTTAAGGCCATCCCAAAAAAAATCCTTCTTAACCCTGTGGTAAGTTTTTAGAAATGTTAAGTGCCCTCCTAAGGGAGAGGTGTGCAATTCCATAAGAATCTTTTGTTTGAGTTGGGAATTATTACATACGTATAAGCGATCTTTGTACCAGAACAAATCATTTTTCCAGCTAAATGTATCAGATGTACTGGGATATTGTTGTAGTTTTTGAAGGAGTGCCCACACTTCTTCGTCATTCTTCCATTCATCCCTTGCTTCATTTATCCAATCTAGTTGGATAATAGAAATGGCGCAAACAAATTCTTCCACATCCTCATCCTTTCTTGAGAGTGCATCTGCCACAACATTTTGCTTCCCTTTTTTGTAGATGATTTCAAAGTCATAACCCAACATCTTTGTGACCCATTTTTGCTGCTCTTCTAAAGATGATCTTTGTTCTAAAAAGTATTGAAGACTATCATGATCCTTTTTTACCTTTAAGTGTCTTCCCATTAGGTAGGGTCATCATTTCTTAAGTGCATGTAATATTGCCAACATTTCCTTCTCATAAATAGCTTTGTGTAAATACTTTCCTTTGATTGGACAACTTCTGAAAGCAATGGGTCTTTCTTCTTACATTAAACAACACCAATTCCATTTCCAGAGACATCACATTCCACAATAAAGGTTTTTGTGAAGTCCGATGTAGCTAATACTTGTGATTGTCACATTGCCTCTCTAAGATGTTCAAAGGCCTTAGTTGCTTCTGGAGTCCATGAAAATGCATCTTTCTTCAATAATTTTGTTAGAGGTGTTGAAATTCTCCCATAATTCTTAACAAAGTTGCGATAATACCCTGTCAACCCGAGAAATCCTCACAGATGCTTTATGGATGTGGGGATTTTCCATTCCTTAATGGTTTTAATTTTTATAGGGTTTACATTAACACCTTCATGAGATATAATATGACCTAGATATTCCACCTCTTGTACTCCAAAGAAACATTTGGAGATTTTTGCATATAAATATTTCTCCTCCAATACTTTGAGCACCCTGTCGACATGTTGAACAAGATCCTTCCAAGACTTGATGTAGATTAGTATATCATCAAAAAATACTAACACAAGTTTTCTAAGGAAGGGTTTGAAAATGGAATTCATCACCTTGAAATTGTAGAAGGTGCATTAGTAAGGCAAAAAGGCATGACCAAAAATTCATAATGACCCTCATGATTCTAAATGTTGTTTTCAGAATGTTCTTCAACCTTCATTATGATTTGATGATATCCTGGATGAAGATCCAACTTGGTGAAGTAAATTGATCCATGCAATTCATCCAATAATTCATCAATGACATGAATGGGAAATTTATCTTTAATAGTGAGCTTGTTGATCTCCTTATAATCCAAACACATGCGACATGATCCATCCTTCCTACGAACCAATACTACTGGAGTAGAGAAATAACTTTGACTAGGCTGAATTATACCAGCCTCTAGCATTTCTGCAACCATACGTTCAATTTCACTCTTTTGGGCATAGGGATATCAGTAAGGCTTGATGTTTGGAGGAACACTTCCTGGAATCAAATGAATAGCATGATCATGATCACGAATAGGTGGGAGGCCTTTGGGAGTCTCAAATACATTGGAATGATTATCCAATACTTTTTGGAGATCTGGAGAAATAGATGATTTCGATGTGGGAACCTCTAGTGAACATAATTGTGCAATTATGCCTCATTATTCTTTCCTTAGAAGCTTTGTCATTCCATTGGAGCTGATTGTCTTTCCCAATTTTCCTGTGATACCTCTTAATTAAACTTGATTTCCTTCTGAATAAAATTTCATGAAAAGTTCTTGAAAATTAAACACTATTGTACCCAAGGATTGTAGCCATTGTACTCCTAGTACAACATCAACACCACCCATTAGAATGGAAAGCTTTGGGCTATTCAATACATATTCTCCCATGGATAGCTTGATATTATGGCACTTCCCAGAGCAATTTATGGTTCCTCCACTTGCAACCATCACTTGACACTCTTGTGCTAGATATAGAAAGTAATTCAATTCCTTGGCTATCTTACAATGAATAAAATTATGGGTATTGCCCGAATCAATCAACACTATTACCTTTTTCTTCTTGATATTTCCTTCTATCTTGATAGTTTGAGGAGTGGTAATTCTGGCCAAAGCAATATAAGATATGGTCGAATTCATTTCTTCTTTGTCTAGGGTTTGTTCCTGGTGTATATCCTCTTCTTTTGACGTTTCTTGTTCTGTTTCTTCCTCCTCTTCACAATCTATGTAAAATAATTTCTTCTAAGCACACTTATGACCTTTAGTGTATTCGCTATCACATCTGTAACAAAGACCTTTTTCTCTTTTTCTTCCAATTGTTGTGGTGTCAACCTTGTAAGCTGTGGCAGGCTAGGGGAAAAAACACTTCCATCTTTATAATTGTGAGTGGTAGGCTTCCTTGTTGCCATAATTTTGCTTTCCATTTTTCTTGCCAACATGAATTCCTTCTCCAATGAATCAGGTTCCCAAATGCGAACCTCATGTTGGATGTTATCCTTTAAAGTCACTATGAACACATCAATCCTATGCTCCTCTGGAATATCTTTTACCCTTATATTCAATTTTTGGAAGTCCTTAATGTGCTCCATCATTGAACTCTTTTGTTTGAAATTTATCAATTGGCTAAAACAAGTGTTGCTTTTTGTATCCTCATAATGTGCTATCATTTCATCTGTAAAAATTGCCAAAGTGACAATTTGTTATGAGAGTAAAGCCATCGATACCATACAAACTGATTTGGTTCCAAATATAAAGTTGTAATGCGTACCTTTTGTGTGTTTTGCACATGATAGAGATCGAAATATTACTCCATTTGTAGTATCCATGTTAGAGGATCCTTGCCATCAAACTTCCTCATATCAATATTTGGAACATGGTGGGTCTTCGATCCAACGTTAGAGTCTATGAAATCATGATTAAAATTTATTTTTTTCTCATCATGAGTTTCCTTTACTACCCTTTCAACATTAGTAAGCATTTTTTGTAGAAACTTTGTCAAATTTGTCTTCAAATCTTCCATGTTTCCTTTAAGTTTTTCTTCTAAACCATCCATCTTAGCTTCCATGTCATTCATCTTAGCTTCTACGCCTTTCTTTAAACTATCCATCTTAGCTTCCATGTATTTATTTAAACCATCCATCTTAGCTTTTGTTACTTTTTGTGAGAGTGAATTTTGTTGCACTTGGTTTCGTAATTTTGATATATCATGTTCCATTTCTTCCTCTTCTTCATGAGTCATGCTAGATATTTCAGGTTGCTTACTAGGTGTTTCCATTTTCTTTCTTCAGGGCATCAATTAATGATAATTATGCTTCAGTATGCCCTTTGAATTTCTTCAAACTAATTTTTCAAACCAAATTTATGCAAAATTTTAAAAAAACTACACACCCTTTTTCACTTTGTAGGGGCTCGATATTGTATCTGATGTATCTCTGAAATTTAGGATCTCCAAGGTCTGAAATTGTGAATTGTGGTATCCCTCCGAGTCCTCTTTCCAACGCCATAGGTCTGATCGAAATTGGATTTCTAAGAAAATGTTATGCCTAATCTCCTAAGATGGCCTGATTATTCACTTTTTCAGTAGAGCGAACTTGTACGAAGTGCCACATGTCATTGTTTCAACCTTTGGACCTGAAAACGATGCACATAAAACTACAGTCCGTCCTCTTTCTGTAACTTCTTATGAAATTTTAATCTGATACTCAGATAAAAAGTTATGATGATTTTCCCAAGGTCACCTATTTGGGATGTAATTCGAGAGCCTTCAAAAACCCTAACTTCCTTGGATCATATCTCTGAAAATATAGAGAGACAAGATCTGAAATTTGGACCTGAGGATCATAGAGATTGCTGCTCAAATGGGTTTTATTTTTAGCTTCTGAAACATCGTGGAAAAAAAGTTGTAGTGAAAATTCCACGATGACCTATATTGGAGCAACGAAACCCTATAATCCAAACCTCTGATACCAAATGTTATGAAGCCAACTCACAGAAAGATAGAAAATATAGATGAACGACTTAGAAATCAACCTCTTCGAGGGGGCAACCTCCTTTACATTACACAAATGAACAATTCTTGGATGATACAAATGAAAAAACCTCCTTTCTATATATAGGAGTCTAAGGGGTCACAATATAATCAAAGCCGACATAACAATAATAATATAAGGGCACAAAAAAAACAATAGTGGGCTTCCGTGGGGCACAATAATAAAAATATGGGGACAATAAGGGCACAACAATAATAATAAGGGCTACAATGACAATAATAATGGGGGAATCACTAGTATTATAGGGACCTAACACTCAAGCTTTACCGCAATCTATAGTTTGATCCACGGATCACTAAGCCCTAAACCAAGACACCACCCTCTAGGATTTACCGTATATCCAACCATTCATCGACAATGATTCCTAGGCCTAATCAAGGGCAACTACCTCTAGGCTTTATCGTATATCCCGCCATTCACCGACAAGGATTCATAGGCCCACCGAGGCAACACAATCCTGGATTTACCACAACCCACAGTCTGGCTCAGGGGTCACTAGGCCAGTGGCTTTATTGTGATCCACAATCCGGTTCAGGGACCATTAAGCCATGTGCTCTATCATTTGGATATCCACCTCACTCAGCTTCAAATCCATCTGACAATCTATCTCAACCAAAACATGAGAACCTCGTCACACCATGGCTATCCTCAAATAGCAAGGCTAGGCTGAAAACATTGTTACACCTAGAAAAACCCATGCCATAACAACAAAAGAACCACATGAAATACCATGCATGCCAAATCTAACAAGGAAAATACACATGCAAATCGATTTCTGCAAAGAATCCTGTTGTAGCTGCTTGATCTTGCCTTTCCCTGCTTGATCTGTGCTTCCTCTCGCCTTCTTTGCCTTTCTCGATTCAATGCCAAAATGCTCCAAGAAAACTCTAATTGTCCAACAGTGAGAGAGAGAGAGAATAATGAGAGAACTCCAAAACTGAACTGACAAAAGGTTACCAACTGATCCTCATAAACCTTTTTATCAATGAGGCCTCTATTTTCTTCATTTTCCATTATTTTCCTTCATTTCCCTCCTCACATGCAACCTGTAACCTTTCACCTCCATTTTCTCCTAATTTCCATTATTTTCATAAATAAATGTGCCAAAAATGCCATTTTTCCTTTCCAAATCCTTAGCCACTACCTTTTCCAATTTCCTTAGCCATAATAAACCAAATGAACACCCACTCTATGATATCTTGCCCAACATTAAACTTGGAATAAGTGTCTCATCTACCGTGGTTATTATTTTGCCTTTATTAACTTTTATTACATGGAATTTTCACCATGGTTGTCACATGCTGCATGCATAATGCCAAGTCAAATGTGAAGTTAACCATAAAGACAAGGGCACTAACTATGATGATGCCAAAGGTATCTCATAGAGTTGTTAGATGCTACATGGATAATGCCAAGTCAAATGTGAAGTTAACCATAAAAACAATGGCACTAACTATGATGATGCCAAAGGTATCTCATAAAGCAGTTATCTATAATGAGACTTTTTGAAAGCCTTTCCGGTGGGTTTTTTCCGGTCAAAATCAGGCAGCAATTTATTGGAATCACATGTTTGATAGCTAGTTTCTGCACAATCAAAGCGTCCCATGGGTTTTTCAGGGTGCTGAATCCAAATATGCAGTTAAAAAACCATTTTAACTGCAACAAATCAAGATTTAACCTCAATTTCTTCCGCCGGATTCCATCATCGGAATCTCCAAAAAGTCGCATTATAGACAACTCCTCTCATAAATAACTCTGAGATAAAGACAATTTACATCAACATATCTAAGTAAATTTATTA